>BMAC01000551.1:116215-126626 GCA_014905375.1 Phtheirospermum japonicum
TATATATATATATATATATATATATATATATATATATATATATATATATATATATATATATATATATAAAATTTTAATTTAAGAGAATGAAAATGAAAAAGGGATAATTATTTAATGGTTTTTAAGAATGATACAAATAACACCAATCATAATCATAATGCTTATCAATGATAAGTATTTAACCAGTATTGAGAAGGGAGAAAATACTACTAAAATGTTTGGGAAAGATACAAGGACGACAAAGTCTGAGCAATGCTCACCACCAAACATTTCCATCATTAATATCAGTTTTTTTTCTTCCTGTTTTAGGTATATATGTATTTGGTGAACTTTCTATAGAAATAAATACTACACTCCTTGTGATGGCACTCTACAGTCGGCATACCTGTACTTACATGTATGTAATGAAACAGGCCACATGCATTTGGACCACAGTGTAAGAAAAATAAATGTGATAGAAATAGTACGTACGATATAGTTATATATATATATATATATATATATATATATAGGTCTAATATCAAGCTTATTTCGTGTTCAATTAAATACAGATAAAGTAAAAATAATCATAGGGTTAAATAAACACGTTGATTATCATGGCTAAATAAAAGTCTTCTTTAAGCACATATGAATATAAGCAAGTTACCAGGAAAGGACACTTTCTTCATTATATGCAGGGCAATTGCTCTCTATATATTATACATCCAACTCTATATATATATTACAATGTAATATGCAACCAAGGTTAAAAAATGTGTGAAGTCGTCGACACCAAGAATCAAGCCTTGAAAATTTAGGTGTGCATGGGTAAAGGCTAAGCGTGAAAATGTATTTTCAGATTTTATTATTATATTTATTATATTGTTATAATAAGTAAAAAATAAATATGTTTAACAAATTTGTCTACATATTTTTTGATTTAGTTACCAAAATACTAATCATCTATATAAAATCGATGTACTATTCACGGTCTCATGTAAGATGATCATACTTTTCAATCATAAGTTATACTTTCAATATATAAAATCATACTTTTCAAAACAATTATTCACATTTTACTGTAAAGTACGATATTCACAATAACATGATGTTTTACTGTAAAAATATGATCGTCTGCATAAAACGCTCTTACAATAGTTTTTGCGAAATATTAATTTTTTGATCATTTTTTGATGTCATTATAGATTTGTAATATTTGTGGCTTAATTAAAAAAAAATCAGGTTACTCAACTAAAAGGCATTCGCCTTTTCACGCCTAGGCAGTCAACAAAACAAGTTGCCGTATTTTCACACGCCTAGGCACTAGACGAGGCATTTTTCCCATGCCTCAGGCGTAGGCGCACCTAGACGGCGCCTTTTGTCGCCTTTTAGAACACTAAATTCACCTGGGTGCATCTTACTAGGTGCACCATGTACAAATTTATTATTATTCAATTATACGTGATAATATATGATAGTTATACGTGATGATATGTGACAAAAATCTAGAGTTTAGGCTTTACTTTTCCATTTTAGGATTTACTTTTATATTTTATAGTTTATAGTCCATATTTAGGGTTTAAATTTCCATTTTTAGGGTTTAATTTTCTATTTTTTAATTTAGTATTCCATTTGAGGATCCCGACAAATATCTATCATTCTACCAGTTATATGTGATGATATGTGTCAGTTATATGTGATGATATATAATATAAATTAAGAGTTTAAAATCTAATATACAATTTCAGGGTTTAGTTTTCTATTTTTAGGGTTTAGGTTTTTGTTTTAGATTTATTTCTTTTCATTTTTTTAGGGTTTTAAAATTTTGATTTAGAATTTAAATTATTTGTGATGATATGTATCAGTATATGTGATGATATATACCAATTATATGTGATGATATATATTAGTTATATACGATGATAAATTAAATTATTGGGTGCACCCTAGAAGGTACACCAAGATCCACGGTATAATAATTCCTATATATGTGTTCAAACATTTCTCTTCTTCTTTTATGGGCATGCTTGTGTATTTAGTTAACGTAGATCTCTACAAGTTAGAAAATGAAGATTGAGGCCTCTTTTGGAAAGTGTGATGAAATGAAACCCGATAAACTAGTCAAGGAGATTAAATCACTGTTAACATTATATCGGTTCTTCTATAGAACCAGATAGGGCTCCATTACGGATCACACCACTGTGCATTTATAAAAAAAGAAAGGAAAAATAAAAAGAAAAAAATGATTAAGGGCTCATATGAATGTCATGTCATTTATAGGGCTCCATAATGGAGCCCTATCTGGTTCTATAGAAGAACCGAACATTATATTCTTCATAGTGTTTGGTTTTCAAGATTGGCCCACAGATTGACGTTCTGGTTCATTTAGATTAAATTTATCTATTGACAATTAAAATTCCTGGGCATCTCTGTATGTAACTCCAATGATTTTTTTTATCATTCTCACCAAGCACAACAACATCAAAACAATGTAAAACAACATTATAGAAGGATTCAGCCATCCGTACCTCATTTAATTTCGAGTTTGTGGAATCTGCTGGGGGGCTGCAGAACTTAGCAGTCGATTTTCGAAAAGGGGAGCTCGCAGCAGTCTGAATTTTCACAGCAATCAAAGAGGGGAATTCTTCATCTCTTGTCTCATCTGCACTATCCCTTTCAGAATCAGATTCATCCTCAGCAATCCCATCACCGATTACATTAAATTCGCTTGAAATTTTCGAATTAATGTGCAATATTTTAAAATCTGAAATTGGGTGGCGGGCCTTCATTTGAAGTTTCAGAAATTGAGGTTGTATTTGAAATCCGCTTGTTAGACTTTAACGGGTTTTCAAAATATTGGAAAATCCTTCAACAATTTGGGCCGATGCATCAGAAAGTGGAGCAATCGAATTTTTTCCTCCCTTTTCAATTGAAGAACACGACAAGCGTCCAACGAGTTTTTAATCAAGAATACGATCTTGAATTTGCTTGCGATTCTTACTAGGCATGATTGGTCCCAGGCCCTTCCAATCTTTCTCCTTTGTTCATCGAGTGGTGGCGCACAGTAAAAATAAAATCACGCCGATTATAAATCGTAGGGGTAGGGTTCGATCGTTGAATCGGTGATTCATGCGATTGCATCGCGGGCCAGGACGATAAAGGTTGATTGTAATCTATGTTCCCGAATGAAAGATTAAATGAGATTAGGGACCCTAATCTTGGCATATCTAGCTTCCCAAATGAGGCCTGAGGAGACTAAATTTATTCTCTCTTGAAAAGAGTAGATATGTATTTGGGAATTTAAAAAGTTAAAATAAAGAAATTGTGGCCGCTGAGGGCCAAACGCGAAGAAATAATATCATGGGAATTTTAATATTTTTATACGATATATTTACTATAAAAATTATAAATATATATATAAATATAAATATATATATATATATATATATATATATATATATATATATATATATATATATATATATATATATATATATATATATATATATATATATATATATATATATATATAATGACTAGACATGAGTTATAAATAATGTATTATCCAAAACTAAGGTCAACTAAATGTTTTACTTTGAAGTTGATGCGACCAAAAAGATTGGTTAACCAAAAAAAGAGAACATTGACCTTAAAATCATTCTTGCCGACCTGATCAACCTCCATATGACTCCTGGCGACCTGATCGACCTACAAAACAAAATCCTAACCGAACAGCCTCGGCGTAGACCCTTCGATGATTAAGTCAGCACCCTTTTTAGTAATGAATAAATGAGAGCTCAAAGTAGGATTAAAATCAACTTAGAATAGAAGTGAGACCTATATCCTCTTTATATAGACAAGAGACGTGTTCCCAATGTACGGTTCACATCTCCTATTCGTATCACAATGTCATAATTATCCACCGACTTAAAATTAGGATTACCTCATACATGCTAAGTTACCATAAATTATAGAACTCTCGTATTTTGTTAAGTTACCACAATAACCATGGAGCTATACTATTCCCTTAGTTTGCCCGGGCCCCATACCATCCATATCAACCCACTAGGGCCCAAAATCCCGTTAACAATAAAGCCCAATTATTCATACCAATCTATTATCATACCATTTCACCTATAAGAGCTCGTCACTCCTATATAAGAGCTCGCCACTTCCATATAAGAGCTCGCCGCCCCTATGTACAGCTCGCCCCTCTTATAGGAGAAGTTGACTTATAATCCTAACCCCACGTGCATGCCGACTTGAATATTGGATGTCGTATCAGCTAGTCCCCCATAATCTACTTGATTGAGGTAGGAAATAAAGTTTAATGTAAATAGAAGTATCTCAAAGGTCAACCACATGCGCCCCTTGATAACAGCGCAAACCTTCAAAAACACATCAGGCTCCAAAACATAAAATTCACACTGCCATTATGTTGGACACGTGTCGTGTTCCTATTTCCTCGTAATAAAATATTCTTGTGGGCTAAAAGATGAAAGGCCCACGATTAACCCTACTTACCTTAAGCCACATTTCCAATTCAACCGTCCTTTCACCTTCTCCCTCTCTGTTAAACAAAAGAGACATTTCACCATCGCCATTTCACCTTACGCCATTGCAAAACCTCTCAGATAATTCTAGCAAGAACACCTGCTCTTCTCCAATCAAAAAATTTAGCTTGAAAAATCCCTCCAATCTGCGCTATCACGGGTAAGTCCTCCAATTCCCTTAATTTATTTTACTGCTCCGCACTTATTTCTACCATTTTAATTTTAATTTTGCACATTCTGAATATGTCTTTTTCTCCCCCTTCCCCCTTCCCCCATTTTCTATTTTATTGCTATTGTATGTTGTTTCTAGCATCTTTTGACTCCAATTCCAAAAACCCTATTTCCCCCATAAATACAACCCCTATCAGAGACATCTCTTTTGAAATCGAATCTGCATAAAATCCCCCACATAGAAAAGAAGTAGGAAAAGCGTTAACCGACCTAGAACCCGTCTCATAAATAAACCAGCTGGGAGCCCTACTTGGGCTGAGCTAGAAGCCCAAACTAGGGTTCTAACTAAGGAAATCCTCGAAGCCATCCTTTTACTTCAGTCGCGAGCACCTCCTCTGGCTGATCAAGATTTTTTCCTAACTAACCCAGTAAACGTTGTTCCCCATCTGCTCATGCTGACCTACCCACTCTTTTCTGAAGTACCAGGGTTACTATTGGAAACCCCTGGGTCCTTACCGACCTTAACCTACTATCAACAATCATTAAGAGCCTCCACCTTCAAGACACTATGCAATTTCTTAAGCCTAAAGCCGACAGAAATGACCCTAATAATCCTCCTCCTAGCCATATCACCATTTTTGAAGACCATGTATTGGTAGGGATTAGGTTCCCTATGCACCCCTTCATGGTCGCTATGGCCAAAAAATACGGAGTCCGCCTACACCAATTGGCCCCCAACTCTATCAGATTCATTACCGGTTATATGATATTGTGTAAATTTTATAATTTAGAGATAAATGTAGATTTAATTTTATTTTGTTATGGAATAAAAAACCAGAAGAGTACGTTTTACCTTTCTTCCTGTTAGAAGGCACATTTTCTTGTTTTCCCTTCCCCCAAAGTTCACGAATGTTGACCCAAATTCTTTTTCCTTCACTCTCGCGAGCTCCAGCCCTTCCCAACAGAATGGCAGGAGGTGATCCCTCCTCAAGAGCCAGTGGTCATGAGGAAAAAAACCTCCTCCCTCCATAAAATATAGAAAGATGTAATTGATGAGTGGAATAAATTCCCTTGGGACGTGCTAAAGATTATCGAGACCGAAAGGATATACTCTTTTGTTGGCCTCAGCCACCGACTTATGAGGATGACAAAGCTCAAATTCAGTATGTTGATACTCCTTAGACCCCTACACACTTTTCTAGGCAAAGGTAAAAGGAAGAAAGTTGTGCACGACAGGTCCCGAGCTTGGTCTTCATCGCCTCGCCCTAAACGCCGATGCACCCAAGGAGAAACTATCTTGAGCTCTCCAATCCTAACTAATGGCCTCCTAAACTGTAGTGACGTTGATCAGTTCCAGCCCTTCCTTCATGGTCGCAGAGTCATGGAAGGCCGCCACACGTTTTTTAGAAGCGAGGTGGGTCGGCGATTTTTCACAACATACAGGACAAGCTTGATGATGACCTACCTCCATAATACGACCTTTTTGAAAAATGTGGGCAAAGGGGCCAAACTGTATCTCGAGACCACCATTGAGCAAGCCAAACAACAGATCCAGGAGGTGGGACTCAACTTCCAACTACATGAGGAAAAGTTGGAAACTGGTTTGCCTCCTTTTGATTTTTGGAAAGGCGACCTCGGCCAGGACAGGAAGGCCATCTGGTGAAACAAGTGCACAACTCAAGCAGTTGTCAACGCGGGTCTTAGCGCCGAGATGGGTGTTCCACTAGACAAGCACGTTTTGGATAAAGCCCCCTTTGCTCCTTAACTTACTTCGCATTGTATGATTATTGTAAAAACCATCACCCGCCTTTGCAATAAAACTTTCTTTTCCTGCACAAGTAATTTTAGCTTTCAATAGATAAAAACTTACATTTCTTATCTTCTGAGCTCAAATGCCATCAAGCTGACCATAAAACCTGTCATCATCAAAACCATTATCTATTGAACCATAAAATTATAATTCAAGAAACTGTGAAAATGCCTTAGACATGAAACCATATCCCCAAAATATCTACTTAAGCATCGCCTTATAATCATAAAACCTGCTGACCATGAACCCCCCCATATAAGGTCATAATACCATAACCCTCGTCAAGTTAATCAATCAGACCATAATACTAAACACATCCATAAAACTGCACCCGACCTATTAGCGTTGACTTATTAAAGTTTACCATATTATCGCCAACTTATGTAAGTCGGCCACAAAACTAAAGCCCCTTATTCATAAACTCACGCATATTTGGATTACGTAACCATGGACTAATCATCAACCTAAAACATATTAAACCAAGTAAGAAAACCATATTAAACCTCATCAAATCATATCAACTTAAAAGACCAAGTAAAACTAAACCAATTAGTCCCCCGTGTTTAGATAAATTGGGCAAAATAAACAAACTAGATCGCACCAGACCAAAGATTTCAGCAAACATATCCAAATAAACACATAATCAAATAACCATATAAACATATTTAGGTCATGCTATCTAGACTACATAGACACTTAGTCCACCATATCCATAACTATAAACCTATTGCAGACTTAATCAAGTTCAACCTCTATCCATAAAAACCCATAAAGAATCGTAATCCCTAAACCATCACCGACCTAATGAAAGCATCCCCCCATATCAAACAAAAACCATATCCAGCACCGACCTATAAAAGCGTCATCCCATAACCATAAAACCATAACCATCGCCAACCTATAAAATCATTAACCCATAACCATAAAAACCATATCCATCGCCAACCTATAAAAGCATTAGCCCATAACCTTAAAAATCATATCCATCACGACCTATAATAGCGTCATCTCATAACCATAAAAACCAAATCCATTGCCGACCTATAAAAGCATCACCATAACCATAAAAAACCATAAGACCATATTTGTAAAGAAAGATCATGATCATCACCCATTATCCATCACTAACCTAAACAAGCGCCTGCCCATAATCATAAAAAGTTAGTAAAAATCATAAACCATAACCCATCGCTGACCTTAACAAGCGTCGGCCCATAATTATAAAAATTATAAAAATCATATCCATATCCCAAGCAGTTAGGCATAGTACTTCTTCAGATGACAAATATTTCGGCTCCTTGGTAGCGCCTTCCGTTCCTCATCCTCCAACACATATGCTCCTCCTTTTAGTAATTTGAGCACCTTGAATGGTCCCACCTAGTTAGGATCTAACTTTCTTGTGGTGTATATAGCATCAGCACACATCCATACTATAAATCCCGACCTGAAACCGCCTCCTCTTCGCTCGTTGATTGTATACCGCCTGAATACTTTGCTTGTATTTTTATACAGGTAGTGTTACCTTATCTCTTATTTCCTCAATTATTTCCAAAGCTCCCTTGGCCAATTGTTCATTTTCCTATGCATTGAAAGTTTCCACGCGATGTGATCCTCCCACTATCTCTGCTGGTCTGAAAACTTTCATACCATAGACTAAGCTGAAGGGTGATTCTCCTATGGTAGTTCGCGGGGTTGTCCGATAAGCCCACAAAACCGAGGATAGCTCCTCAATCCATAATCCTCCTATTTTCTTCCAGCCTCAACTTTGTTCCCTTCACAATAATCCTGTTAGTAACTTCAACCTGCCCGTTAACTTGGGGATGTGCGATTAAAGCAAATCATTGTTTCATTCCCATTGTCTTGCACCAGTCCTGCATCATGTGCCCATTGAATTGTGCACCATTGTGCGAGACTAATACTCGCGGCACGCCATACCTGATAAAATCAATTATTGTCTACTCGGATATGTTGGTCCCAACCTCATCCTCCACCCACTTCGTAAAGTAATCCAACGCAACCACCAGGTAAAGCTTCTTGCAAGGCGTCCTCAGCAACAACACTACTATGCCAATGCCCCATTGTGAAAATGGGCAAGGCAAGCTCATCACCCTCATGTCTTCTGCCAACACATGAATTATATGTGTATGCATCTGTTAATTCTTACAAGTCATCACGATTTCACCAGCCATCCCCTTCATTCCTGGCCAAAAGAAACTAACTCGCAAGGCCATTTTACCAACACCCTACTCTTTGCATGATACCCGCAATACTCTTCGTGTATCCCTCGCAATACTTCTAACCCTTCTTATCAAGACAAACACTTCAAGTATGGCCCAAAGTGTGACCTCTTATATAGATGCCCATTCATCAAATAAAATCGAGCCCCTATATTGTCCTCCTTGGTAGAAAATTGTATATTTCCTGTTGCCACCTTATCGAGAACCTCCCGAATTGGTGTTCTCCAATTTTCTCCTTCTTCTATTTCCATCACCTCTTTTCCCTTTTCCAAACTATTGTGAGCCAACTCCATTAAAGTAACAGTCCTTGTGTCGAAAGTACCTAATGCCCTGCCATCTTGGCGAGCTAATCCACCCTTATGTTTTGAGCTCGTGGTAGATGTTCCAATTTGAATTTTCTTGAATCGAGTTATTTACCTATTTAAGCTTTCCCAATTAATGCCTCAAAACACTCATCATACTGGCGAGCTACCAGCTGAGAGTCCATGTATGCCTTCAACCGTTTTACCTCTAGCTCGCCTGCCATCTTGATCCCCTGTAATAATGCCTCATACCCAGCTTCATTGTTTGAGGCCTTATACCCCATCTTTACTAAAAAATATAAGTTTTCCCCCTTCGGACTAGTTAAAACAACTCTTAGCCCCACGCCAGTGGTCATGGTCAACCCTTTTACATGTAATCACCATGTTTTTTGTTCAGTTTCCTACTCCTCATAATGCACCATTTCCTGTAAAAAGTCTGCCAACACTTGTGTCTTGATTGCTGTTCTTGGCTCATATACCACATCGTACTCATTGAGCTCGACTGTCGAATTTACCAATCTCCCTGACACATTCAGATTACTCAATATTTGCTTGAGTGCTAAGTTGGTCCGAACCTTAACCCTGTGACCCAAAAAAGTAAGGTCGGAACTTCTTTGATATGTAAATCAATGCAAATTTGCCCTTCTCCAATTCTGAATAGTTCAGCTCAGCTTCTCTTAGCATCCTGCTGATGTAGTAGATAGGCTTTTGAACAACAACTGATTAGAGTAGATTTGTCCTTATTTTTA
Source organism: Phtheirospermum japonicum (assembly GCA_014905375.1). Classification (NCBI taxonomy): domain Eukaryota; kingdom Viridiplantae; phylum Streptophyta; class Magnoliopsida; order Lamiales; family Orobanchaceae; genus Phtheirospermum; species Phtheirospermum japonicum. Next base: position 126,017 of record BMAC01000551.1, read on the forward strand.
TTAGCTTTTTAGTTCGTTTTTATATTTGTTTTTGGTATAAGTTGGATGATTTAAGCATAATTCTGTAATTTTATAATTCCAGCTTATTTTACCGTGTTTTGATCTTAATTGATGCAATTAGGTGATGTTTCATTGTTTTTCACCTTACAGCTAAGTAACCGGAAGAGTTTAGCGCGTAAAAGACGAAGATCGATGTTCAAGAGTAGAAGAACAAGCTTTCCGGTGAAACGAGTAGCAAACGATCGAGAAACGTCCTTGGCGCACAAGAAACCCTAATTTCCGAAATCTGGGCCGTCGCGTCGACGGAGCGTCGGGACGTTGACTGACGCGAACAGGCGCTCGGCGGATGTCGGCAGTCTTGGTCGGCAGTGCTCGGCATGTGCGGTCGGCAGGGTGCGCGCGTCGCTGGCAGGTGCGTCGACGTTGTGCGTCGACATCGACGCTTCAGAGCATAGCGTCGACATTGCGTCGACCTTGGTGCGTCGACATCGACGCTTCATAGCATCGCGTCGACATTGCATCGTCCTTGCGTCGGCTGACGCGAACCATGGCTCGCTGGCACGGCTCGCGTCGACGGTCGCGTCAGTCGACGCGACTGAGCGTCGGTCTC
>BMAC01000551.1:135261-205754 GCA_014905375.1 Phtheirospermum japonicum
GATTATTGTTATTATAAGCTAAAATACCCTAGGGGGTCGTGTCACACACTGAAAACTCGAAATATAAAGGGTTTATATAGGTTTTGCAAGTCTTGGCGCACAAGAAACCCTAATTTCCGAAATCTGGGCCGTCGCGTCGACGGAGCGTCGGGCTGACTGACGCGAACAGGCGCTCGGCGGATGTCGGCAGTCTTGGTCGGCAGTGCTCGGCATGTGCGGTCGGCAGGGTGCGCGCGTCGCTGGCAGGTGCGTCGACGTTGTGCGTCGACATCGACGCTTCAGAGCATAGCGTCGACATTGCGTCGACCTTGGTGCGTCGACATCGACGCTTCATAGCATCGCGTCGACATTGCATCGTCCTTGCGTCGGCTGACGCGAACCCACATCTCATAACGAGATTTGAAGACGGAGATCAAGGATCGAAGAACAACGCTTCCAAAACGTCGAATTCGWGTTCGGGATTCATTCTTCGCCCAAGATCAACGTTCAACCTCTGGAATAGCTGGAGCTTTTTACCAATTTTAGTAGTTCGAATAAGTACTCTAAACTCTTAGTTAATTTAGTAGTTGATTTCTAGTTTAATTGTTAGTTTAATTCTTAGTTAATTGCTTAGTTAATGCTAGAACTAGTTTACTTAGTTAAATCGTTTCATGTTTGGATATTGGTTTAATTTAGTTTATTTATGCGATTGATTTATGTTTAGTTAATCGTTAATCTTAGATTCTTATGATACATTGCTTAGTGGTAATTTCTTACGCTCATGCTGTTAGATTAGTTGCTATTAATTCATAGTTCTTGAGTTCAAGTAGTTTAATTATCGCTCGTAGTTGATAATTCAGCTAGAATAATTAGTTTAAATAGATTTAGTTTAATTATTACTTTAGTTATAATGATCGAATCAATCTATTCAAACCCCCAAATGTATATGTATGTTATTCTTAATTGAGAAAAACATTGATAAAACCGAACAGTTGTTTCCTCGAGAGATACGACTCGAGTCAAACTCATCACCCTACAGTTACCTCGTACACTTGCGAGCAAACTGACGAGTTTTAAATTAATTTATTAAAAAGGGGTGCACAAAAGTTTGAGTCAACAACCTCTTTCCTGATTAACACCGAGCTTACCACGACCTTTGCAACTGATATGTAAAGAAATAAGTCACCCCCTCGCATGGGTTTCGTCAATAGTGGGATCTCGACCGAATATTCCTTGAGCTTGTCAAAAGCCTCCGCTGCTTCCTTAGTTCACTCAAACTTGGACCCCTTCCTCAAGGTTCTGAAAAAGGGAAAACCCTTGTCTACTGATGTGGATATGAATCGGCTGAGCCCTATAATGCGATCTGCTAGCACCTGTACATCTCTCACCATTTGGGGGGCATCTCCATAACAGCTCGTACTCGGGTTTACTCCAATACCTCTTTCCATTACTATGCATCCCAAAAACTTAGCTGATTGGACTCCAAAAGCGCACTTCTTTGGGTTCAACCGCATACCATAATGCCTTAGTATAATAAAGGCCTTCCTCATATCCCCTACACGTGACTCCACTTTATTGTTCTTTACCGGCATATCATCCATGTAAACCTCCATGGTTGACCCCAGCAGGTCTTTGAACATCTTATCCACTAATCTTTGGTAGGTTCCAAACAACATGGAAACAAAGCAATACGTACCCGTCGAGGTCACAAAGATCACCTTACACTATAAAAAATCCCGGCTATGCTGACGGCCAAATCCGTCAGAAAGCCGTCAATATATGGAATACTGACGGCCTCCTGCCGGATATTGGCCATCAGCATTCTCGTGGTCAGGATTGTAGTATCCTGATGGGAAAATGTTCCCGCCAGGACTGCTGACGGATTTTTTGACGCCCAAACCCGCTAGGAAATGGCCGTCAGTATTCCTGGAGGGTTTGGCCGCCAGGAATATCTGATCCCATCCTGGCGGGTATGGCCGTCAGTAGTCCTGGCGGGTATGTGACCTTCAGTATTGCTTGCGGAAAATTGCCAGCAGAAAGTCCTGAAATATATATGTAGGACGTCAGTAAGGAAATGAAAATATTATTAAATTTTCTGATATATTAATTAATGATTAAATTAAAATAAATAAATAAAATTTTAGATAATCCAAAATAAATTATCCACTAATTAAAAAAAAATATCTAATAATTAAAATCAATCCATCCATCGAATGTATAAAAACTCCCGAATTATCCATCCATCTAACTATCACCACAATCGAGTGTCGGAGCAGGGGGAGGCTGAGTAGAAGGTTCACGAGACATGGCCAGGGCAACAACGACTTCAATCTGCTGACGGACCGCCAACTGGGAACACTCCTGCTTTTGGAGGATCAGCTGAATCTCCTGGTTGGCTTGCTCAAGCTGCGTCTACTGGGACTGGAGCAGCGTCTGAAGTTGACGAACATCGGCGGTGGAGGTGGAAGAAGTACTGCAGCCCTTCTGAGTTTTCCCGAAGCATCCAAGGCCATAGCGTCGACCCTTCTTATTCCCGGCAACCTGTAGATAGACCTCGTTCGGGTCTACCTGAGTGCTGCTCTCATCTGACGACGCAGCACGCCTCTGCTCCAAAGTCCTCTCATAGTCCTCCTGATATCAAAATTTTCAGCTATTATTATTAAACAACTTTTATCAAATTCTATACTAAATAACTCAGATATATATATTATATAAACTTACAGCTATTATTACTACTATCACTCATGAAATTTTTTCTCCATATGATAAAATCAAAGAAAATGACAATGTCAGAAAAACAACTTCTATTTTTAGTTTCTTCTGACATTTCCAAAGCAGTGTTCAATAAATGATTGGTTGTAGTGTTTTGCATTTTACCTCAAAGTACCCATGCACGTCATATCGAGGTGGGTCCCATTTTTAGAATCTTCATGAAATTGACGCCCAAGAATTTACAAAAAGTTACTGTAATTACTAGTCATTGATTATAAAAACCTTATTTTCCTAATTATTTACTAAATTACCCCATAACTATCTAATTATATACTTTGTGTACGTATTTTCCTAAAAGTTTACCAATGTAACCCTAATTTCGAAATTATTTATAATTAGACCCCTAATTTGAAATCAAACTTTATTTCAAAACTAAACTCTATTTGAAACCTAATTATTTAACTAGAATAAAAATAGAATTTTAGATAAATTTTTATTTAATTTAAAATTATTTTAAAAACTATAAATTTATTTTCAAACTAATATAAAAACAGAATGATAAATTAACAACAATTTATATTAAGATTATTTAAATCCCAAATTTTGATTTAAAAAAAAAACAGATTTTTATTATAAAAAAAAAAAGAAAACAGATTTTTATTTAAAAAAATAGAATTTTATTTTAAAGAAAAACAGATTTTTATTTAAAAGAATATAGATTTTTATTTAAAAACATATTTTTATTTTATATTTGCTAAATTAACGTATATTCTATCAAATGGATATATTGTAGGTTTTTTCAATTAACAATTAATTCATAATAATTAAATAATAATAACAATTAACAAACATCACAAAATATTAATAATTAATTCATAATAACTAAAGAAATAATAAAAATAAACAAACATAAAAATATTAACAATAAAAAAAATTAATAACAATAAAACTAACTTTGTATCGAACGACGACGGTGGTGGTGGTCGACAGCGCCGGAGCAGGCGACGACGGTGGTGGAAGGAGACGGCGCTGCTGGTGGTGGTGGGCGACGACAACGGAGGGCACGCGTGGTGGTGGTGGCGGCGACGATGTGTCGGCGATGGGGGGTGGGGGTGGGGAGGGGGGTGGCAGGGTTTTGTGATTTTTTTTATCTGGTTTAACAGGATGAGGCGGAGAAGGAGGGGGCCAATATCTTAGGGTTAGAATCCTGACGGGTAAGGCCGTCACGATTATCGGTACTTATACGCTGACGGGCAAGGCCATCAGAGTATATATTTTTGTTTTTTTCTTAAATCAAGAATTATATCCTAACGGGCAAGGCCGTCAGGATAATTAAGCGGGATAGATTCCCGCTCTTTCTCTGAGAGGATACTGACGGGGATATTTGCTGACGGCCAAGGCCGTTAGCAAAACCGCCAGCAACGTTTTCCGCCAGTAATTCTGTCAGCATTGCTGATCGCTTTTTGCCCGTCAGCATTTTTTGTAGTGTTAGGTTGGTCCTCCTTTGATAGTGGGATTTGATGATACCCTTGAGAGGCATCCATAATACTATGTAGCTCGCATCCCAATGTCGAATCTACTAACTGATCAATGCGTGGCAGCGGGTAATGGTCTTTTAGGCATGCCTTGTTCAGATTGCAAAAGTCGACACACATCCTCCGTTTTATTCCTGGCTTCGGCACCATGAATACATTGGACATGTACCCAGAATTGGATCTCACGAATATGCACAGCCTTTAATAATTTCTGTCCCTCCTCTTCTATCACCTTATCTAACTCGACTTCGGAATGTCTTCTTTTCTGCTGCACAGGCCTTGCATCCGGATCGACGTTCAAGTGATGTTGTGCAGCCTCAGGAGAAATTCCTAGTAATTCCCCATCTCCAAAAGCAAATATATCTTGAAATTATTTTATTAGAGGAACGATCTCTGCCATTATGTTTTTCGTCATTTGGATACCTATCCTTGGTAACTCTGGTCTGCCATCTTTTAATCTAATCCCCGTAAGCTCCTCATGAGGTTGGACAGAATTATCCTTCTCCCTCGACTTCTTAGAGATAATTATCCCTTTGTTTACATCACTGCTTTATTCCTCACTCATCCCCTTCCACACGGTCATCTGATAATAGGACCACGTGACCTGTTATTCTGATATCACCTCCCCGGTCTTATCTCTCGCTGGATACTTCACACTCATGTGGTAAGTAAAAGTGACCGCCTGAAACTCATTGAGGATAGGTCACCCCAGTATGATGTTGTAAGCTTAAAGGGCCTTAATTATCAGAAACTTTAACTTCTTCTCCACCCGCAGTTTGCCTCTTCCCAATGCAACCGGAAGCACCATCTCTCCTTCTGTAATGACCTGCACTGCATTAAAAGCATAAATAGGTGTTTGCAGAGGCCATATTTTTACCTCGAAATTCATCTGCTCTAAGCACGCCTGGTAGAGGATATTAACCGAGCTCCCATTATCCATGAATACTCTTCCGACCTTGTATCCTGCCACCTCTTGCTCAATCACTAATACGTTTTTAGCTCAACCTTCAGGCCACGTTGTTCACCCAGGCTGAAAGAAATAACTAGTCCGGTCACCTTGGGTCGCCTATTAATGGCAGCGACCTTGAATGCCCCCGAGCGAGCTACTTTAACATGACATTTTCTTGCGTTGTTTAGTCTCCATCCCTTGGTCCGTCCTATATCATATTTATTTTTCTCCTATTATTCCCATCAGTTCCCCCTACTCTTCTCTTCTCTAACCTCCTTGTCTCGGTTATTCCCCCGCCTGCATCTGCGGGGGACCCCCCGGTGGCAGTCCTGTTAGAGCCTGCCTTTGTTCTTGGGGTTCTTTATCCTTATACACCACCTTCTTTAAGTGTCTTTCTTTGAACAACCTCTCAGTATCCTACTTTAAGTGACGGCATCACTCTGTAGAGTGCCCATTGTTGTGAAACTTGTAAAAGAACTGAGATCTCGGATTAGTAAGAATTATCGTAAAGTATTCTTGCCACTTGATGGATACAGGTTCTTGGTTCTCCATGATTGTAAACACCCATCCCTTGGAATTTCAAGGGTGTGAAGTATACGTCCTACTTCCATACTCTTTTCTCATTCATTTCCATCCCTCTACATCTATTCCTGAGGCCAAGAGTGCCCGTGCAGGTTGCCTTATGTCCCTTTTAGGCTCTGACCTCCCTTTAAAAAACGTATCATGTCCTCCTCCTCTGCTTCCTTGATGTGGATGTATTTCATGCACCTATATAAGACTTCATCAAACGTATATGCAAGTCGCTTGGCCAATGATGTTCTTAGGCCTCCCATCCTCAACCCCTAGTGCAAAGCTCCTGCCTTCATATCATCCATGGCCGAAGGCACCTCTAGAGTAGCCCTGGAAAATTCTGGAGACATAGCTCTTTAGAGTCTCTCTAGGTTGCTGCACTATTGAGAAGAGATACTGGGCCATTTTTGTATACAACTTGGCGTTAGTGAAGTGTTTTAGAAAGGCCGATTTCAAGACCTGGAAGCTAGTGATCCTCCATGGAGCCAGTTGGTGAAACCACCCTTGAGGTAGATAGGAATGCCCTGCACGCCAGTGTATTGGTGTACTGTCGTAGAACTTCCTTGTTCTCAATACCTTTCACATGGCGAGTGGGGTCTGACAAACCCTCATAGTAAAAATCCAGCTCCTTATATTCCCGAGGTAAGGCTGCTCTCAATATCCCCTCTGAAAATGGGTGGCCTCTCGACTCTTCTCCTTCTGCTCCTGCGACCTGTCTCTATATGCTCACACCGCTTCTTGCATATCCCTCATTGCGCGAGATGTTGGCAACACCTTCTATTCCTTTTCTTCTACGTCACGCCAGGTGTAACGCTGATACGCTCCCCTGTGCAACCTGATACCCAAATATTATATGTTGTCCTCCTCCTCATCTTCCTCAGACGATGATGGGTATCCTATCTGATGTTGTCTTTTCTTTGTGATTCGAATCAACTCGGGATCTGGAATTCATGGCTTCTTCTCCCTACTTTTCTTTTGAGACGGAGTCAGTGGTTCTGACCTGTATTCCTCATATTTCCTCTAACGATCTCCTCATCACCATCATCTTCGCCCACAAGATTGTCTTCAACTTGCCTGGAGGCACTGATTCCATCAATTTTTCAAGGAGTCCCTTTTCAACGTGACAAGCTATTCCCTTTGTTAACTCATCCCACTCCTTGGTCTCGATATTGACCTTTCTTTGCCTAACTATCTATGGAGAATTATTCTTATTCCAATTTCTTGAACTTTCAGCCTTTTCCTTCTATGGTGGTGGTGGTGTTTTCGTGGTCTTTTGCTGCGATACCTTGTCCTGTGGTGTTTGTTCCTCTGCTACTTGTTTCTCCTTACCCATATCTTTAGTCTTGCCCGAGCCAGAGCTGAAATCCAGAGTTAGAAGCATGATATCTCTTCCTTTCATGTCTACTTTGTGAAACTCTCATGTCTTTCTCTGAAGGACTCGATGTCCCTCGTATTCCCACAGACGACGCCACTTGATGAGACCAAAAAGATTGGTTCACTAAGAAAAGAGAACAATGACCTTAAAATTGTTCTTGCCGACGTGATCAACCCCCAGATGACTCATGGTGACCTGATAGACCTACAAAATAAAGCCCAAGCCGGACATCCCCGACGTAGGCCCTCCGATGCTTAAGTCATTTCCCATTTTAGTAATGAAAAAACGAGATCTCAAAGTATGATCAAAATCAATTTAGAACAGAAGTGAGGCATGTGTCCTCTTTATATAGACAAGAGACGTGTTCCCCATCTAGGTTCCCGTCTCCTATTCGTACCATAATACCATAATTAACCACCAACTTAGAATTATGATTCCTTCTATATGTTAAGTTACCATAAATATTAGAACACTCGTATTTGGTTAAATTACCACAATAACTATGGGCATATACTATCCCCTTAGTTCATCGGGGCCCCATACTATACTATCCATATCAGCCCATTAGGGTCCAAAATTCTATTAACCATAAAGCACAACTCTTCATACCGAGCTATTATCATCCCATTTTTCCCATTAGAGCTCGCCTCTCCTATATAAGAGCTCGCCACCCCTATGCACAATTCACATTTCCTATAGAAGAGCTCGCCCCTCCTGTAGGAGAGGTTTGCCTTATAGACCTAAATTCACGTGCATGTTGACCTGAAAATTGGATATCGTATCAGAATTATATGTGGAATAAAACAAAATTATTCGATCCTTGAGTTGAAATCAATCGTTAAAAACTTATTTGATCTCGATTTGTCATCATAACGAACCAAACTTGACCACGCGTGGGTCTTCATTCGAAAAAATATGAAACTTTGCTCAGCAAAATGGAAACTAAATGTGTGTAAAATATCAATCTACTTGAACTTTGTTTATTTTTCACACAACAAAAACTTATTCGAGTTCAATTCGGTTAATAATCAGACAAGCTCAAATATGACTTTTAAGGCTCAAAATATATTCAAACAAGTTTGAACATTATTATGTTCATCTTGAATTGACCCATTTATATCTAATTAGAAGAGGAATTGTTATTGAAAGAAGTACTTTCTCAAATTCTTACATAAATATAATACACATGATGTAAATGAAGGTAGTAGTTGAGTGAAAAAAGAGTTAATTACTTAATTAGAATCTCGAGAGAGATCATTCATAATCTCTATATTAGGTCGACTAAAGTGATTAACTAATGCATGAGACATATTTAATATAATAGTTGATTATAGTCTAATTGTCGACTAATAAATATGACATAAATTGATTAAACTATTGAGATAGGCACTTGGATAAACTTTAAGCTTAATCCAGTGATTCGTGATGAAAGAAATTTCACCAAAACTTTGTATAAAGGTTGTAATTCGCTGAATTCAAGTGATTCTTTATATATTGAGTTCGTCCAACTAAGCTCTCTAGGAATTTTGTTTGAATCATCATTCATATCTAAAGGCCTATAGGGTAACACTATATGCGATTACTTCTCCGACTTAAGTATCAAGAATGTATTAAATATTCAACTTGGAATTGTAATATTTAATTTTAATAGTTATGATGTTAATTCTATCAAATAGAAACTATTTAATTAAATTATATTGGATTTGTTTAATTATCTATTTAATATTAAAAAACGTACTTGGGTCAAAACTGTTCGGGGCTCATTTCTTACACAGTTCAACCGTTTTTAGGATTAAGTTTATCTTATATATCTGATATAAATATAAGTTGACTAGAGAGTTTTTAGAAAATCATCATAACAAATTATTTTGAGATAGATACAGTCGGAGAATTAATTATATGGATACTTAGTGTTGAACTCGGGTCTGGATTTACTGTAACACTCGGGTATGGTACCTTCACGGTACTGTAGTCATTTCCTTAAATATATTCGTTTACGATATGAATTTGTTGGATTTCTTTTTTTTTTTTGTCAAACTTTACACTGCATGAGAATTAGTGTTCGTACGAATTCCAACACAGCCATGGAAATTGCAAATAGAAAATCGCGAACAACGAACTCTAATTTTCTCTCGAACGAACATGACCAACAATTTATTTTTATCCCACACCCATATCTCTGTGTTTGCAGATAGAAATCATTTGTTTTCACTTCTTTTTTCTTTAATATTGTAGTCTATTTCTTGTTTCATGTGTTTTTGGTGTTTTTTCTCTACAAATTAATTTCTTCTTGTGTTTGTCAATTGACTTTTTTCTAATTAGAATTAGACGGGGTCACGTGAATCTTCGACGATAACGATTAGATCTGGACTTTATGGTAAGTTTTCTGAAACTTTTTTTTTTTTTTTTTTTTTTTTGCGTGTGTTTTAATTGTATCTGAAAGCATTTGTGCATTTAAAATTATTTTTGTGTTTATGTGTTTACAAAAACGAATCTGCTCGAATTTTTTCTTGCAATTTATCAATAGAGTTTTCTGTGTGTGAATCGATTGTGTATTGATACATGAATTTTTTTTGCAAGTATACGACTCTATACTGTTTGAGTTTTTTTTTTTTTTTTTTTTTGGTATTCCCAAATTCATATTAGGAATTTTATAAATTCTCGACCATGAGCCTTCGTAATATTTTGGTATTTGTACTAATTTTTACAGTAAACTTTTGTGTGGGTTTACTGATCAAATTTGTGTTTCCAGGTAATTGATTTCGTTTGATGCGTTATTTGTTCTTTGTGTGTGTTTTATTTTTAAGGTTTTTATGGTCTCTTATGATTGAGCGTGTAACTTGTTTGGGATAATTTCTATTTTTGGTACATTATGTTGGCCACTTTCCAGAAAAGGTACGTGATGTTGGCCAGCATCAAACTACATACATTAAGTTTGGCAAATTTATCAAATTTGGTACAAAAAAAGCCCAATCGGGCTTTGATGCTTACATGGCATGATCTAATCATTTCTTATCATTTTTAATTTAAAATTTAATTTAAAATTAATTTAATTTATAAATTAATTTGAAAACTAATTTCTTATCATTTTTAATTTAAAAATTAATTTCTTATCATTTTAAAATTAATTTAAAAATTAATTTAATTTAAAAATTATTGTAAAAATTAATTTCTTATCATTTTTAATTTAGAAATTAATTAAAAAATTAATTTCTTATCATTTTAAAATTAATTTAAAATTAACTTATTTAAAAATTAATTTCTTATAATTCCTAATTTAAAAATTAATTTCTTATCATTTTTAATTTAATATTAATAATTAATCTCTTATCATTTTAAAATTAATTCAAAAGTTAATTTAATTTAAGAATTAATTTAAAAATTAATTTCTTATAATTCTTAATTTAAAAGTTAATTTCTTATCTTTAAAATTAATTAAAAAGTTTATTTAATTTAAAAATTAGTTTCTTATCATTTTAATTAAAAATTAATTTCTTCTCATTTTTAATTTAAAAATTAATTTCTTCTCATTTAAAGTTAATTCAAAAGTTAATTAATTTAAAAATTAAATTCTTATCATTTTAATTAAATTAATTTTTAAATTAAAAATGATAAGAAATTAACTTTTATATTAATTTTTAAATTAATTTTAAAATGATAAGAAATTAATTTTTAAATTGAAAATGATAAGAAATCAGTTTTTTAAATTAATTTTTAAATTAAAAATGATAAGAAATGATTAAATCATGCCATGTAAGCATCAAAGCCCGATTGGGCTTTTTTGTACCAAATTTGATAAATTTCTAAATTAATTTTAAATTGAAAATGATAAGAAATCAGTTTTTAAATTAATTTTTAAATTAAAAATGATAAGAAATGATTAAATCATGCCATGTAAGCATCAAAGCCCGATTGGGCTTTTTTGTACTAAATTTGATAAATTTGCCAACTTAATGTATGTAGTTTGATGCTGGCCAACATCATGTACCTTTTCTGGAAAGTGGCCAACATAATGTACCAAAAATGAAATTTTCCCTAACTTGTTTTGCATGTTGATTGGAAAAGTTGTTCTCATAAGTATCATGAATGGGTTTTCAAGTAACCAGGAGAATGTGAAATAAATATTTTAAGTCAATAAGGGAGTTCATTTCATGATATATGTATGAATCAAAGCAATATCCGTTTGTTATCAAATGTGTTTTTTATTTTTTTTATTAAGCAGCAAAATAGTTGTATTAACTAGTCATTTCCTTTTCAAGTGATAATGATATATTGTAATTCTTAGATGTAGTTCAAATGCTTCGCCGATTGAGGAGTTGCGATATAAAATTGATATATTGGAAGTAACTGAATTAACTTACACATTTTGTATATAAAAAATATATTTTGGAAGTGTATTTTGCAGTATGATTTCAGTAGAAGACGAGATACAGTGAGATTTATGAAGAGAGTTGAATCTCAAGATCTCTATATTTACCTTAGGATTGGTCCATTTATTGAGAGTGAATGGTCTTATGGGTATTTAATTTAATTTCAATCTTATTGATTTTCATTTTTTTCACAAACCTGCTTTATTTCTTTGCTAAAACTATCCATTTGAATGTAAATTAATTGTTGCATAAACTTTCAACAATGATTTATTTAAATTTGGTACTGAAGAAGCATCTTATTTTGTCTCCATGATGTTCTGGACATTATATTCGATCTGATAATGAATCATTTAAGGTATTCATATTATCATTATAATTGATAATTGAAAAAAATTATCTTTGAAATTATATTTATTTATAAAAAGCTCAACTTTGGAGAAGTTATATACTTATTACAAATACTTTACGAAAGATCAATTATCTTTCATTATTACAAGCACCATTTGAATTTTATTTTCTGTAACTAATTGGGGATTTAAAAGGGGGGGTGATTTTAATTTTGAAGCATAATTGAGTTTTTTTAATTACATTAAACATATGATATTTTTTTAATTAGTTTTTGTCCTTAAATGATTGTGCTTATTAGTAAGTCATGTGTGACCTGTTTGAGAAATATATTCTTGATAAGAATTCCTATTTTATTATTTGTCTTTCTTGGGCCAAAAATAAGTTAAGAAAATAGATTTAGAACTTTATTTGTTTCCTATTTAATGTTTAAAATTTTAGTTAGTTTCCTAAATTGTGTTTAGAATTTGTTTTACTTGTTTACCAAGTTTAGAATTCTAAGGTTGTCTATTTAAGATAATAGAATACTAAAGCCTTGTAATAACTTTTTACGCACGGGATTTTGGAAGCAGAAGACACACAGCAAAGGAGAAGAAGAGAAGACTACTTTGAGCCATTGTTCGAGATTATCAAGTTCTTTGAAATTGCGTAATCAACGGAGAAGATCTTGTCATCACGGCGACAAATATTTAGTATCAGATTTTTGATATTTTAGTTTTCATATATTAATTCATATTTCTGTATTGATAGAACAAGAAAGTAATATAGTTTTCGGGTTTGTACACCAAAGTTCACAAGTACTTTTACTTGTGAACTGAATTTAATTTGTTGTGTTCTTAATTTAATTTCCGCTGCATAATTTTCGATTAACTCTGGTTGATGCTGTTAACCAGTGTTGGCTAACATTGATAAACAACATCACAAACTGAGACTTATTTTCAAAACCATAGACCTTCAAATTTTTCAATTGGCATCTAGAGCGGGTTACTTAACCTTTTAAGTACTGATCCTTATTTTTAGGTGCAATGGATTCTCAAGGCAACCCAATGCCTCCGATCCTCAATGGCGATAACTATTCCTTTGGAAACAAAGGATGCGGTGGCACTTAAAGAGCATTGACGAACGTGCGTGGAGAACCGATTTAATTGGATGGGAAAAACCACGTGCACTGACGGTGAAGATGACACCATCGATAAGAAAGAGGAAGATTGGACTACTGACGAAATAGCTAATGCAAACTGGAATTCCAAATGCATCAACACTTTGTGTGGATATGTTGATGCAAGCTACTACAGAGTCATCAAAAATTGCCACTCAGCAAAGGATGCATGAGACACACTTCAAAGGGTGTGTGAAGGAACTGCAAGCGTGAAGAAATCAAGGCTAAAAATGCTGATGTCCACTTTCGAAGCAATGAGAATGGACGAAAAGGAGTCCATCATGGACTACGCTATGACACTCTCTGATATTACAAGCGAGTGTAGAGAGCTTGGAGAATCAATAACTAACTCGCGTCTTGTGGGAAAACTAGTGAGATCCATCACAAAGAAATATAATATGAAGGTGGTTGCCATAGAAGAATCTAAAGATATTGATGATATAGAGTTCAACACCTTAGTCGGAAACCTCAAGCAATATGAGATAGAACACCTTGGTTCCAACCTAAAAGAGAAGAATGTGGCCCTCTCATCCGATACAATCCCAGACAACGATGAAGATGGTGAGGAGTTTGATTTGAATGGGATTCTGAAAAAGATGGAATCCACTACGCTTGAGGAGGACGAATTAATTGTCTTTTGTGACCCAACGTTTTAATAATTTCTTGAAAAAGAAGAACAGCATTGGATGCTCAAACACAAAGTCCGGGACACAGGCGTCTACTCCAAAATTTACTGGACGAGCTCTTCCCAGATCTCAGTCCACATCGTCAATTCCTAACACACCCAGTCCCTCGAAACTACTCAGTGAGGTGCAATGCCACGAATGTAAGGGTTGGGGACACTATAAGAATGAGTGTCCTAACACTCTTAGGAAAAAGAGCATGGTTGCTACAGACTTTACTGAGGGTGTCAATGATTCCGAGTCAACTGAACCTGTTCCGTTCTTGTTCTCCAATGTTGTGTGGGATGATGAAGTCCATTTTGGTATCCTTGAAACCAACATCGTGTGCCTGAATGCAGAGACTACGGATTATCTTGAGAAGTACGAGCAGTTAAGTGTTGAGCATAAGCAACTGTTTGTCAGTTGGGGAAAATAGGTACTCAAGGTCAAGGATCTCATGAAGGAGGTTGAGAAACTAACCAAGGAAAAGAGTGATCAAACTGACATAATTGTCCGATTGGAATCATCACTTACCAAGAAAGATGCTGAGCTAGAATAGGTAAAAACTGAGCTGAAAAGGGTTCAAGAAACCATCATAAATCTGAACAAGGGGAAGGCAAAGCTCGACGAAATTTTGGAGATGAGTTTCGCAGAAACCTGAAAGTATGGAATTGGATATAAACCGAATCAGCCATTACAATCCTCAAGTCAAAAGCAGAAATTGCCCAAGCGGCATAAGAAGAGGAGGATACAGTTCGTGTGCCATCATTGTGGCGAGTCAGGTCACATTCGGCCTTTCTGCTGGAAAATCATTGGTGAGAGAAGACACTTTCAGAGAACTAATGCGGGTGCTATATCCGATGTTGGTTCCCGTCATACCATCATCAATACCAACACCAGGTTCAAAAAGGTTTGGGTCAAGAAAAATAATATCAAGTGCAACATGATCCATACCTCCCTGAAGTCCCACGTCCCTGGAGCCTGGTATTTCGATAGTGGATGCTCCAAGCATATGACTGGGTCAGAGGAGCTACTTTCCAACATTGTCATATTTCGAGGTCGAAAAGTAAAGTATGGTGGAGGCGCAAATGGCCAAATTGTTGATCAAGGAACTCTCCATGTTCCCGGCATTGTAACTCTTGAAAATGTGTTGCTGGTAGAAGGACTTACTGCAAATTTGATAAGCATAAGTCAACTGTGCGACGGAGGTTTTAGTGTCAAATTCAACCGTGAGAAGTGTGAAGTCTACGAGAAGAATGGACCATGTATTCTCACTGGTCAAAGGACTTCGGATAACTGCTACCAAATCCAAAGTGATGCCTTTTGCAAACTGTCTCAATTGAGTGATGCTGAGGTGTGGCATCAAAAGGTCGGGCATGTCAACTACAAGATGATGGACAGTTTGGCCAAGTAAGAAGTTGTGTCTGGGTTGCCTAAGCTCAACACCAAGATCATTCCTGTGTGCGAGGCATGCCAGAAAGGAAAGCAGGTAAGGGTTCCACATCCAATTCAGCAAAGCCTCACTACATCTTCTTGCTTCGAACTCCTTCATATGGATCTCATGGGACCACTTGAAGTCGAGAGCCTTGGTGGAAAGAGGTACGTTTTAGTTATTGTAGATGATTTTTCTAGGTTCACATATAATAATTACATATAATATATAAGGAAAAAAAACTATATTTGGTGTGGAAATTTTGAAAACGCTTCATTAAATTATGGACTCAACCAAACACATTATCTTAAGATTTAATGTTAGAATGATTTTCTTAAAAGAGAAATAGAACTTTTCAAGTCGTCCCACTTGTCTCTCTATTTGGGAATCCGAAAAACAGGTCTTCCCCACTCCAAGTCTTCCTTTTCTCTTTCCTCTGTGTCACCTCAGTATCAATACCTGGCTTGACTCTAGTCAAGTCTTTTCTGGTAGAGCACTTTTATCAGCTCAGGAGAGATCAAGAGCTACACTCATCTTTTCCTGGTGTACTGTTTTCCAAAGAGGCCTAGCCAGACCTTCGTTCAGGCCAAGATGGTCTTATCGTGTCCTTTTTATTCCTGTTACTTCAGATCTTCAGATCATGTCTACCCCAAATCAGGTCTGACCCATCTATTGCCCCATCATCCGCCAAATAATCAGTAGCTTCTCATAATCACAAGACCTGCTGAGCCACAAATGCCGCCCAAGCATCCTAGAAAATCATATCACACGGTTTAAACAGAAGAAAAATCAATTATTTTTTGAAAATTACAATTGTACCCTTAAGCAAACCTGAAGCACATAGAACGCTTTCTCGGCAATGTATTTTTCTTAGATTGTGGCGCCCCTTTGCTGCAGCTTATCTGGGTGCAGACACAAACACCCTTTCTGATAGGCTTTCTTCACTTGTGAAATTCCGGTTATATCCCTCGAATGTATAGCCAGCCAGCCACTATTAGGCCATAAAATCTGAATGTATACCAAAAAAAAAAAAAAGAGAGCTCATTTTGTGCTTTTGCACATACCATTATAACTCAGGCACAATAAGATCTAATCTCACCTGATGCAAAGAAGATAGCAGCAATCTCATGTCAGCTTCTTTGCCATTTGACCAAAACCGTAATTTTTCATCCAATTCTTACATTTCTGTTTGCACCTGTGTCAGTTTATCGATTTCTAATCACAGTTGGCAAAAGTCGAACATAAATTGAAAGGCTTGCGCTAGTGATCCTCATGTAGCATAATATCAATGAATTTGTTCAATGAAAGAGTTATTTATAAAATTACCCTTGAGGTTTCACCTGATTACAAATAAAAAAAAAAGAAAAAGAAAATCACGCAACTCTCGAAAATATAAAAAATACACCTGAGATTTTATTAGCCTAACATTTGACCCTTAAGTTGAACATAATTACAAAAGAACCTACATAAACTTTCGAAATCATAAACACCCCTGAGATTTTTTTGTCTAACATTTAACCCTTGAGGATTCACTCTAATTAAAAAAACACCCACGTTACTTTTGAAATTACAAAAACACCATTGAGGTTTGACCTAATTAAGAAAATCACGTAAATTTCATAATTACAAATACACCACTGGGATTTATTGTCTAACATTTAACCTTTCATTTCATATGCTGAAAAGCCATTTCAAAATCCCACTTCACATTTATAAAAATATTGCAGTTGGCCCCTTAATTTTAACATCACATCAAACGACAGGGGTATGTTTTGTAATTTTAAAAGTTAGATTTTTTTTTTGTAATTAGTTTGATGTGATCAAAGTTATGGTACCGTATTTTCAAATTGTTCCGTTTCTTCCTCGGCTCCCCATTTATCCTATTGTTCATCCTACAAAACCGAGTTAAATTATTATTAAAAAAAGGCCCAATAAGCATAATCATGCATTCATGAAAATTTCCAAAACAATATGCAATTAGATGAAAAATATATCAATGATCCGAAACCTCAGGCGGCTAACATTTCTGCTTTAAATTCACCCAACAATACATTTCTGCAAAAAATCCAACAATACATTCTTTATTATTAAACATTCTTATTATTGAAGCAACATATTTGTGCAGTAATTTTTTGTACAATCTAAAAGGCAATTTTAAACAAATAACAAAAAATTGATATAAAAATAAAATATATAGTGCAATCCATGACATTCCTTACAAATGTACCCTTAAGCAAACCTGAAGCGCAGAGAACGCTTTCTCGGCAATGTATTTTTCTCGGATTGTGGGGCCCCTTTTTCATTTTGTAAAATAAAATTAATAAATATCAAGGGAGTAGTTGTATAGTTAGAGTTTTCGTAATTCGACTAAACCTAAAGTGTAGTTTGTGTAATAGAATCATATATCATGTAAGTTGTAACCAAGTCTTTCTCCTGCACGCTACTATTGTCTCGTTTAGAAAATATATTCACTGCAATTGGAACTATATGCAGTTTCTACCGTTGCAAATTTGACCCAGCAACCGGTGGGCAGGTGACACAATTAGAGTATCACAATTTTCTAAAGCCAGAGGAAGCTTTTTAGGTAGGATGGCTAATGTGCACAAGTATATTTTTTGTTTAGTCTAGTCATCCATTTTTCCTGCTAAATTTAAGGGTTCTTAGTGTAAATATCAAATGTAAATGGTAACCAACAATTTGAAACTGGTCTATCTATTGAGTACTTGAAGTTGTAAAAATGAAGAACAAAATCTGTTTGTACAATTTTCATCTGCATGCAAAACCACCTTAGTTGTGTTATTGCTCTGCATGATTGTTATGTTTGTAGATGATATTCGTAGTGAATTTTTATAAACAAAAGTTTTTTTTAAAGGAAGAACAGAGGAAAAATAATACTGGTGAATTTAGTACACCATATGTAATTCATTAACAGAATCATATATGAATCCAGAAACGCAGCTCAACCCTTAGGTTCAACACTTTCGTCCAATCCTAATAACGTCGTAAAGCATATAGTTCGATATACTCCGGCTATACACACAAAAACAAACCTATACAAAAATCTCATAATCTAACAAATCGGTTAATTCTTCGTAACTGGAAAATCCCAACAATAGGATTGAATTAAAACCCAAAAACCCAAAAATATAACTAAAAAAAGAACTAAAAAAAAAATTCCAATTTTTATATCATATGAAATACCATCAAATAAAATACCATATAATATATAACCATTAAAACACATAATGATAAGCATAAATTGAGTTAACGAACCTGTTAGGTTTTGAATTAGATAAATGAGGCAAAATTATCATCGTTCCGCTCCAGCTGTTGACATTTTTTGTCGCCTCCTGCATGGATTAATTGGCTAACCGACCAATGACATAGCTTATCAAATTAAAACTTCTTCCAAAATATATCTGCTAGTTCAACACATGAATTTTGTTTTTAGAAAACCGATCACATTCAGATTAAACCACGTGTAAAAATAGGTGGACGGATTAAACATTCAAATCTATTATTTATCTCTTGTAAATCAATATTGAAGACTATGTATCATTTAATAAACCTGGAAATTGAAAATCTAAAAATTAATATTTCGGAAAAATCACCATTTGATAGTCATCAAATCTCCAGAAAATTTTGAAAATAATAACCGCCTGATATATCGGCTCAATAACGTCAGCTGAGTTGACGAAGATTTGAATCGGCGAGTTGAAGGGCGAACGACGAAATTTCATTACATCCGACAGCCATTGTAACCTATCAAACAAATTCAATTTCGGGAAACAAATCGAACCAAATAATTTTCTTTTAAACTGAATCGGAGGAGAACAGATCGAAAAACCCACAAACAGATCTTTTGAAAAACCCATATCCCAAATGCACCAAAAAACAGATCGAGAAAAATGAATAGATCTTCATTTAAAAACCGAATCGAAAAAAAATCATGAATTTGACTTAGCTGATGAAGAAATCGGAGGAGAGAAAAAAAAAATTAAAAAACTATCTTACTGGTGAATAATTTTGAAGTATGAAGAATCATTATTATCGAAGGGAGGAGAGAAGGTCAGAAAAAAAAAATTGTATCGATTTGGTTCTCATCTCCAGATTAGTGGGCGGCGAGAGGGATAGAGCAGAACAAAAAAAAACGAAAACCCTAGATTTTAATGTGCAGGAGGAAAATGATAAAAAGTTCTATTTTATACCTATGCTAAAATTCTAAAAAAAGGTAGCATATTAACCCGAATCACCATAGGCTGACAACTCAGCATTCAGATCTACCAAATGATGACACATGTCATCCGAACGAATGGCTAGCTGACACATAGGATAGGGTGTTAACATGATTAACAAATAGGGTGGATAAGCGTAATTGGATTGAATCTGTTAACAAATATATTATAAGATTTTGTTTTTATAGTATATTCAGATAAATCTGTTTTTCCTTATAAGATTCTTAAAATTCAGATAAATCCGTTTTTCCTTAATAAAACTATAAAAAAAATAATAAAACTATAAATTTTCAAGAATTCTGTTTTTCATAAGATTCGTAGAATTCCGATATATATGGTTGTATAATACCAAATATATTCAGCGTGTAAGATTTAATTAATTTACCAATATCTTAATTATTAAAATGATTTTTCCTTAATAAAATTATAAATCCGTTTTTACTTAATAAAACTATAAGATTCCTAGAATTCTGTTTTTCATAAGATTCTTAGAATTCCGATATATATGGTTGTATGTAATTTAAACTTCGATATATACGACGATATATTTATGTTACTCTCTGGAGTATGTATCAATACTTACTTATTCCTTAATCATTAATATATGTATGGATAGTTACATAAAATAAATCCGAATTATCATTATTTTAAGTAATAATTAAAATATAATTTAATTAACGCCTAAAATTTGTTTTTCCTGATTCCTAGAATTCAGAAAAATCCATTTTTCCTTAATAAAATTATAAATCTATTTTTCCCTAATAAAACTATAAGATTCCCTAAAATTCAGAAAAATTCGTTTTTCCAAATCTGAAATAATGAATTCCATTCATTCAACAACTAGAAAAGTTAAAATAGAAAAAAGTTAGAAAATTTTTGGCACAAAGTGCATGTCCCGAGATGCCGAACACTCCAACTAGCTTCGGAGGTCAGAAACGCGAGTAATCGATCACCTCGAATATATCAAATAAAAATTACGGCATAGGGTGATCGGGCACCTTCTCAACTATCTCTTCAAATACCTCCTTCTCATGTTCGTACAAAGACTCAAGCGGCACGGCATGAGGTTCAATAAATTCACCAGAAGGCAATTCTCCCACACTTTTTTGTATAACATCTTCAAAAAGCACGGGCGAGACAATGCCAACTTCCACATCCTTCTTCTCACCCAAAAATATCACATCTTCGCACACCTCGTTCAAAATATCATCTAAACTGGAATTACCATCAACAAAGGTGGAATTTTCCATATCAAAGAAAGGCAAATCCTCATGACAAGGTTGGTCTAGCTCGTACACCTTGTTGTCAAATTGCTCTAATTGAATATTGAGGCGTTCTATGTGTCCATCCATACGTTCTATGCGTTCATCCATACGCCGAGTCGCTTCCACAATCTCGGCTAAAAGATCTTGAGAAACAGTGACGGAATGATCGCCATTCGAAATAAACGCATTGGATGTGGGTGGAGTGTAAACGTCGTAGCTCAAAGAATGGAAGTCTTGAAACGTAGGAGCATACGAGTTGGCGTTCGGATAAGGCGGGGCAAATTGAGCATAAGAACCATCAAGACCCGGATCATAATATCCATAAGAATCCATGCTCGGATTACAGCAATTTGAAGGACATGGGCCGAAATAGTCAAAAGCATGGGCCCATTCTTGACCGCTCGGAGCATATGGGTCATAATACGATGGAGGGACTTGACAATTGAGAGTTGGAGCGTAAGGGTCATCATATGGCGAACTAATTCGATAATTTGCCATCTTCAATCAAAATAACCTCGAGTCTTAAAAAATGTGGCTACAAAGCACAACACTCAAAAACCGAGATTAAACATACCAAAAAGAACAAAAATAAACAAAAATAAAAAATCACAACCGAACTCTAACACAAACAAATAAGTAAAATCAAACACCAAAAATCGTAGCCTTTAGCCTTCCCCGGCAACGGCGCCAAGTTTTGAATCGAACTTTTTCGCGTTTAAAAATGAAAAGCTCGTCCGCAAGAGAACGGAGCTATTGTAGGCGATAAGTTGACTCGAGTCGAATCACAAGGAAGACTAATCGAAAACTATTTCGGTGTTCGATTTTACGTACGTAGAAACGAAAATAAAAATTAAACTAGACTAAATTAAACACACGATCAAATTGAGTTTGAGGTTTTCTAACATCTACGAGTAATAAAATTAAAAGCGTTTAAAATGATAAAGAAAATGAAGGTTCTAGTGCGCCGGAATCGTCTCCACGATCGGGGTTGTCAAGCCCGATGGTTCTAAACGACCCTAGGCACTAGAACATTAAATTTAGCCAACAAGTATCATCATGATCAACAACATAATTTCAGCCCAAGCATGAAACCAAAGCATGAACATGAAGACTTCAATACAAGCATGAAATATAAACATAAATTAACAATAAGAAAACAAGTAAAAGGATTACACTAAATTATGCTATCAAAGTTCAACATTAACAATCAAAGGAAAACCAAAGCTAGACTATAAAAACTATTAAATAAAGTGCAGGAAAACTTATTATCTAAGGAAGCAACAGCCATCGA
The DNA here is from genome assembly GCA_014905375.1 of Phtheirospermum japonicum. Lineage (NCBI taxonomy): Eukaryota > Viridiplantae > Streptophyta > Magnoliopsida > Lamiales > Orobanchaceae > Phtheirospermum > Phtheirospermum japonicum. The sequence goes on from BMAC01000551.1 coordinate 157,141, forward strand.
GCGATCTTAAGCGTCGATAACGGTCTTGAACGTCGGACGGCATAGAAATGACGAACTACAAATTATTAAATGCTAATCTTGCTTGAATTGAAGGGTGGCATGAACCGAGGGTGCTCTATATTGTTCTGGACCTTTCCCCCTCGTCCCAGCCCCTTAAAATGAAGAAAACCACCGGCTTTTATAGATTTTTCGAAAATAACCGCTCAAACTGCTGGAGCATCGACGGTGCGTCAGTCGATGCGAGCCAGGCTGCACGCGTCGACCAGGCAGTGCATCGACTGACGGGGTTAGGATCGACGCTTCAGAATGTTTGCGTCGACGGTGCGCCAGTCGACGCAGGCGTAGCATCGACAGTGCGTCGACGGTGCGTCAGTCGACGCACCTGCATGGTTTCGGCTCGTCGCTCGTTCCGTTTTCCTCGTTTTGAGCTGAGATATTAACATTAAACAAAATTAGATTATTTCATATAAAATAAAGTAAAAACACATTAAACACCATAAGAAACGAAAAACATAAAAAAGGAAGAAAAACGATAAAAAGATAAACTTAAAACACATAAAAGCACACAACATACGATGCAAAAATACACGAAAATTACATACAAATATGTACAAATCAATAACCAAAGGAGCCATGGTGATGGCTCGAGGAAAGAAGGAAGGAAGGTACGTTGTACATGACAACTAGTACCAAATATTGCATTGTTATTGTAGGAAAAAGTATTGATGCGGATTTATGGCATTGTCGACTTGGCCATGTGAGTGAGAAGGGGATGAAAGATCTGTGTTTGAAGGGTAAGCTACCAGGACTCAAGACAATTGATGTAGGTTTGCGTGAGGATTGTGTCTTTGGTAAACAGAAAATAGTGAGTTTTTCGAAGGGTGACAGAACCTTAAAGAAACAGAAGTTGGAGGTTGTACACAATGACTTATGGGGACCAGCGCCAGTAACATCCCTTGGTGGTTCGTCATACTACATGACTTTCATTGATGATTCTATAAGAAAGGTATGGGTTTACTTTCTGAATAATAAATCTGATGCATTTGATACTTTTAGAAAATGGAAAGCCCTTGTAGAAAATGAAACAAGTTTGAAAGTAAAGTGCTTAAGACCTGACAATGGCGGAGATTACGAGCTTAGAGAATTCAAAGAGTATTGTGCTACAAATGGAATTCGCATGGAAAAGACCCTGAGAGGAACCCCTCAGCATAACGGAGTGGCAGAGCGAATGAGTAGAACTCTGAATGAGCATGCGAGATGTATGCGGTTGAAGTCAGGTTTACCAAAGATGTTTTGAGCAGATGCAGTTAACACAACTGCATTCCTGGTTAATAGAGGACCATCAGCTCCTTTGGAGAATGCCATACGGAGGAGTCTTGGAGTGGTAAGGAGGTAAACCTAAATTATTTGCGAATATTTGGTTGTGTTGCTTATGTTCATATAGATGATGTAGCAAGAAGTAAGTTGGATGCTAAATCTATTAAATGTACATTTATTGGATATGGCGGTGATGAATTTGGTTATAGATTCTGGGATGATCAGTATCGAAATAATTCGCAGTCGAGATGTCATATTTAATGAACAGGTTTTGTACAAGGATAGGATGCACTAGTGCAAAAAAGTCGATTAGAGGCGGTTCAAAACAGCCTTTAGAGGCGGTTCTGAACCGCCTCTTATACGACCGACATTTAAAGTAAAAAAAACCGGGCGACGGTTCAAACCGCTGCTTAAAAAGAGGCGCCGGGCGGCGGTTCTTAGCTCGAAGCGCCACCAAAAGTATTGAAATTCGGTCGAAACCGACGCCAAAAACAGAATCGGGTGGCGGTTCTTATATAAGAACCGCCGCTTAAAACAGAAACCGGGTGGCGCTTCTTAGTAGGAAGCGTCACCAATAATACTGGGAAATAACATCGGTTCATTAAGAAACCGATGTCGTTTACACAGATAACATTAACATCAGTTTGATATAACCCATCTAAATTCCAAAATAATAATTAAAAAAAAAATTAAATGTCAATTCTATTTTACCTATCCTCATCCCAACCTATAAATACCAAACAATTACGATTTAATCCATATTTCATGAAAATTAAAATTAATCAACATCAAATGTTAACAAAAACATCCAATATACTTTGAAAAAATATTTTACATTGCAATTTTACAAGAATTTCAGTCAAAAAGAAATATGAAAGTCGGGTACAATTATATAGTGGCTAAAAATCTCTCAAGTCATTAACGTTACTGTCGGTCTTCTCCCTCAGCCTTTTAATGGTGCTCCTCACTGACATTGCCTTTTAATGGTGCTCCTCACTGACATTGCTGTGACATACAAACATTGCAAATTTAGAAAATATCATCAGAAGACAATTAGATATATTAAGAAAGATTATTACTTCAAACCGAGACATCTGACCCGGATGCCACGACTACTTTGAGGCGCACATTCCAGATATAGGGGTTTGATGCCCTAAATGGAAAAAAAAGGAAGCTGACTAAAGAGTATCAGCCGAAGCTAACTTACGTCGCAGAAGTCAATGCATTCATGTATCCCTGGAACGAACACACAAGATTAAAAGCAAAAGAAAATGAGTCAAATAAGAATATGCATGCTAAGAGGCTAATAACCGGAAATAACATGAATATAATGTCATGCACCAAGTTAACATGATTATTCCAGAAGCAACTTATTTAAATTAATATTAATTTCTTACTAACTTATTTCAAAGAGAAAAAAAAGTGAGGTTTGGGATATTTACAATAAAATGAGAGAAATTTCAGAATCACTGAAACACCCGAGGTTTGAGGTACTTGAATAAAAACCGGAGAAATTTTAAAATTACAAAAACCCCACCTAAGGTATGAGTTTGTCRTCAATTCAAGAGGGTAACCGTAATATTTCTATAWATGAAACAGAGTTTATTCTWTTGMTTATTAAGGGGGRAAATGTAAGATGATTACATATAAGTATATAAGTCAGCYGAAATCATTTTCAGTTAACCATCTTACTATCAAGACATAACCAACTTTACAGCAAAAATGTAGGGAAAACAAACACTAGACAAAAACATACTATTAACCTCGTTGGCTCATTTTCAGGAAAAAGCTTCAAGACTCATCATACATGATTTCACTCAAAAAGAAGATAATTGCTATAGTAACATATCTAAGCACGATCTAAAAAACAGCATCACCAAAATAGTCTAGGCTTTTTAGTACTCGACGTCTGCCGGATGAGCCAAGACCTCTTCTTGAGGGTCCCACCCGACAATGTACCCCCACTCTTTCATAACCTCCAGGATTTTACTCCCGGCAACAGAATCTGGCCTTATGACCCATAGGAATTTATGACCACTATTCATCAAGCCTTTCCAAAGCTCCATGAGTTGACCGTGGTCATCGTTGCTAGGCTTCCATGCCATCTAACTAATTGTACAAATAACAATTAAATGATGTGAAAAGTTTTTATGATATTACCTTTTCTGTGATGTTCAAAATATGATCAAGTACGGTAGGCCTGTTTGGATGCCGAGCGATGCTTAGACGTTGGATGGGACTCAAGTGTGTGTATAGATCCTTGAGGGCCTGTAAGTATAATTATTGTAATTTATTCACAATACAATTTAAACATTAAAAGAAAAAAAATCTTTAAATTCTATTCAAATATATATATTAATAATAAAAAAATCCAGGCTTCTAACAAATTGTCAACCCCACGATACTTTATGGGATGAGATTTTGGCTGTTGAGAGTAAGAATTGTGTGATGTAAGCCTAATTTTGGAAGGATCGTCTACTCCAAGATGGTGAGCTACTTTTCCTACAACTTCATCATACGTATCAAGCTTTGACCTTCATATTCAAAAATATGCGGCAATGAAAATCATATGCAAATTAATACAGGCAACCAAGAAAAAAGATGTTAGATTGTTTTCATAATTCTTGAGCTTGATTGTACTTACAGTTGTAAACAAAATTCCTCCTCCTTGGGCTTTTCCTGGGACCAAAAATGAGCAATACATTCAATGTAGGAAGACAAGATGCATTCATAAACAAAAAAGACAGTACTGCATCATGGTCCTATGCAGCAAATTAAAAATGCTTTAAGGCATTTAAAAGTAACCATACACCAAAAAATGCAAAGTTAGCGTGGTACACATTAAATTCTTCGATACAAAAACATTTTCACTTTAACCCCACAAAGAACTAAAACACAGATGGAGTTTGATAGATTGGCATACAAATAGATACTAAATAATGCTCACCCAATGTTTAATGGAAAAATACTTGTAGATTATGCCAGTACTCAAAGAATGATGGAACATCTGGACACCGAAGTAGCTGACTAGCTTCGGCTGAAAGAGACTTCTGAATGCAAACTATGTCTCCATCCTCAAGCTGCAGTAGATGGCAAAGAAAATTTGTCAAAAAGATTTCTGCTTATTACTGCAACAACGCAATAAACCCTTTTTCCCTCCAAAATCAAAATCACTACAAAAGCTTGGAAGGTCACGGCGCCGTAGGTATTTTTCCATGCCTGGTACACTCTTTACCAAAATATCTAAATCATTTCCTACGGAGAAAAAATAATTTCAGTAAATTAAATTGTCCAATTAATAATTTAAAAAAAAAATATATCAAGAAAATGATCCATGGGTTCTATTCGATCAGTGGCGAATCGTAGCATAAGCTAAAAAATGAAGACAACTTGAATTTGCTAGAGCTAGTTCATTCCCACCCTTCTAAGCGGCAATTCATCGAATACCTGGAGGTCTACACGAAGAGGTTCGAGATAAGGCTCATTTTGAACTGCAGTGCCCCTAATATCGCATCACCTGAAATCGATTTATACAGGAAATCAATTTCAAATTACACAGACAACAATAGTTCCATCATATATGCACATAAGACACATCACTCAAGGCTTACGAGCGGATAAGACACATCACGTGATGAAGAAGAAGATCTACCACTCTAGCAGGTGGCCCACTACCTCTTCTTGGAGAGGGAGACCCTGATGGAGAACGAGCACGTCTTGGAGGAGAGCGGCAGCGTCGGCGACCAATAGGAGATCTTCTTGGAGGACTTTGAGCACGTCGTCTCGGTGGAAAAGGAGAACGCCGCCGAACAAGACTACCACGTTTCTTGGATATCCCCTTGGAGGTGACCGGAAACGTCTCGGAGGCGAAGAGGGTGAACGGCCTCTGGCAGGGGACGCAGGCAGAGCTTAACCTAAGTTTTGAGTGGATAATTCTAGAATTGAGGAGATGAGGAGAATGGGATMCRATTACGGGTGGTGGCGAGTGGTTGTCTTGGGGTGGTCTTTGAGAATTTGAGATTTGGGGGATGATTGAGAATACCGTAACTAAAGAAGTTTTTCTCCGCCGGTGAGGTGATGGTGCGCACGACTGGGTGTGGGAATTGGTGACGCTTCTCCAATAAGCGCAGCCCCAAGCCAGAATTTGAGGCGCTCTATAAGTGGCGGTTACTTCAAGAACCGCCACCCGGTATATTATTGGTGACGCTCCCCTCTTGGACCGCTGCCCGATTTTTTTTTAAGTGTCGGTTTAAAAAACAACCGCGGCTTATAGTATTATTGGTGGCGGTTGGAATTCAATAACCGCCACCCGAACTCGATTTTTTTTAATTTTTTTATCATAAGTGACGGTTCTTTGCTAACAAGCGCTACCTTTGCACTTTTTGCAGCGGTTTCTCGTTGAACCGTCACTTATACACCGCCTCTAATCGACTTTTTTCCACTAGTGATGGATGCACCAGATGCTGAAAGTGCAGGTACTCGGGTTGTAGAGTTAGATATTTCTAACTCAGGTGGGAGCAACGCAGCTCAGAATGAACAGGAGGTTGTTGAGGCTGAGCCGAGAACACCACCAGTTCCGTTGCGAAGGTCTACAAGAGTGCGAAGATCACCAGATGGTAATACCATAAGCAAATGGAGGCTTGTGATGGATGAAGAGATGGACTCCTTGATGTCCAATGACACTTGGGATCTTGTTGAGCTCCCAAAAGGAAAGAAGGCGCTACATAATAAGTGGGTCTACAAAATTAAAGACGAGGCTGATAGAAGAAAACATTACAAGGCAAGGCTGGTTGTGAAGGGATTTCAGCAGAAATACAGTATTTATATACAGATGTTTTTACTCCTGTTGTGAAACTAACCACTATTCGAATGGTTTTGAGTATGGTTGCTGCAGAGAACTTATTGTTAGAGCAGATGGATGTAAAAACAATATTTCTCCATGGTGATTTGGAGGAAGACATATATATGAACCAACCAGAGGGGTACTTGTCAGGAGGTAATGGCGACCTAGTGTATAAACTGAAGAAGAGCTTGTATGGTTTGAAACAGGCTTCGAGACAGTGGTACAAGAAGTTTGATAAGTTCATGCTTGATATTGACTTCGTCAGATGCAATGCTGACCATTGTTGCTACTTCAAGAGGTTTGATGATAGTTAGATCATATGATTGCTATATGTTGATGACATATTGATAGCAGGTTCTTGTGCTCGAGAAATGAATAGATTGAAGAAACAATTGTCAGAACGGTTTGCTATGAAAGACCTTGGTAACGCCAAGTAGAGTTTAGGTATGCGGATTACTCGAGACTTGGTGGGAGAAAAATTGTACCTTTCTCAGGCGGAGTACATCGAGAAGGTGTTGAAAAGATTCGACATGGAGAATGCCAATCCAGTGAGTATCCCGCTAGGTAGTCATTTCTAACTATCTAGCAAAGAGTCTCCTAGTAGTGATGAAGAGCGTGCCCATATACAGAGAATTCCCTACGCTTCAGCAATTGGTAACATCATGTACGTTATGGTGTGCACGAGACCAGACATTGCTCATGCGGTGGGAGTAGTTATCTATTTTATGAGCGATCCAGGTAAACAACATTGGGAAGCAGTGAAGTGGATCCTTAGGTACTTGAGATGTACCAAAGAGAGAGCCCTATGTTCTGAGGGCAAAGACGTTGAGCTTGCAGGATACGCCATGCAAATTTAGCATCGAGTGACCTTGATAGAAGGAGAAGTATTACCGAGTATGTATTTACTTTGGGTGGTACAGCGATATCTTGGGCTTCTAAGTTGCAGAAGGTTATGGCTCTATCTACCGCAGAAGAAGAGTATGTAGCAGTGACAAAGTCTAGTAAAGAGATGGTATGGCTGCAAAATTTCTTGGGTGAGTTGGGGAAAGAGCAGAAAAATGGTATCATCTACAGTGAATGTCAGGGTGCTATCTTCTTGGCTAAGAATCCAGCATTTTATTCAAGACCAAAGCACATTGAGTTGAAGTATCACTAAATACATTATCTCTTAGAGGAGAAGATCTTGCAGTTAGTGAAGATTCGTGGAATTGACAATCCGGCCGATATGTTGACTAAGGTTGTGACCTTGGAGAAGTCGAAGCTATACATGGCTTCAACTGGGCTTGGTACTTGAGAGGAAGGCTTGGCGCTGCTGAAGTTATGAGTTATGTTAAGAAAATGTAGAGATTGTTACATTTGAGATCAGTCTCCAGGTGGGAGATTGTTGGGTTGTGGAGTATGAAGTACTGTAAATCCAAGCCCGCGTTCACGACGATCCAACTCGTCGGTGAGTTGGCGGGGGTTTGCAGGGGGGCAGAGCCCCCATGCAATTTGGGGTTCGGGGGCTGGCACCCGAGCCAATTTTTTGAGGGGTATTTAGGGAGTTTGCGTAAAATTATAACTAGGGTTTTCTTGTTATAAATAGCCTGTTTGTTTAATTGTAACCCTATCTCGAAAATTATTATAGTACAAACTCCTGGCTTGGCAGCGCCCCCAAAACGTAGTCAGAATCTCTCTCTGACGAACTAGGTAAACGATTTCTTGTGTCATTCTTATTGCTTCTCTTTTTCATCATATTACTTATAATCCTAACAAATCCAAACCAAATGAAAAATCGACCTGATACAAAAATAATCAAAAAACATTTGAATGAAAAAATGCAATAAAATCTTCCATCTCTATTGCAACTTTAAGATGCTGAATTAACGATCTGAATTTCATTTGATCTGCAATAAGATAAAAAGGAAATTTTCTCACATTCATATAAAGATGGAAAATTTATTCACCAATTAAATAAATTATTCGATCAAAAATCGAGATCTATAAAAAATAGCAGATATTAACTGATAAAAAATATAAAACAAACATCAATGAGATAGGAAAATGATTTCAACTGGTACCATCCAAAAATTGCAGATCTATAAAATTCGTTCACATATATATTTTTCCAAGTGTTTAGAGATCTGCAAAAAAATTCGGAATTTTTTTGATACAAATTAGTTTGGTATCAAAAATGATAGAAATATTGAAATAGAGATTTAACTATGAGAATTGTAATAGAAAACTCTATAATTGCAAATGAAAAGAACCAAAAATCAGACCGAGAAAACCTGTCGAGGAAGAAACGGAAATGTGAGAAATGGGCTGTTAAAAATTCTGCGGTAATAAGTGAGAATAAATAGATGGACAATAAAATAAAAAAAGAAAGATTTCATGGGCGAGAAAACACACCTATTTTTCTATAATTTTTTCTCTCTTCTGTCAAACTCCCTCTTTATATATATAGATTTTCAGTTACGCAAATTAGAATTATATTTATTTAAGACTTTTCATTGAAAACCATCATTTTTAAAATTTTCATTAATTTCAAGTTTATGAAAATAAGAGTAGAAAATGGTGCAACATCGAATTTCAAATCTATCAATCAAATCTCATCTTTTAGAACTTGTGATCTACAATTACCACCAAATCTAATTAGAATATTATTATTTTCAATTATATATAGCTAATGGTACCATCATCTATAATTATAAATTATTATATATTTAAAAGTATATCAAATACTACTCACCCAAAATTATTTCTCATTTTTGACATAAAAACAAATAATATTTTAGTTATCACCTTTTTCCTTTTAAATGGAAAATTGGAATAGAAACACATTATACATCACCATAAATTATAGTAACACTGTATCCCATTTTTGACTTTCATATGAAAAGTACAAGTTTTGTTTCAGAGTGCCTCAATCAATAAATAGTAGTGATTATAAAGTACAATTGAGGAAGAATATACCAAGCCCATTCATTAATTACTAACAAAGTGGTTGTTAAATCTATTCGGGATTTTTCCTTTTTTCCGTTCTCATTGTCTCTAGCTTGTCATTAAAATCTCAATATATCTGCACAGTGCACAGTTCATTTCAACCTCTGATATATAACCTTACCCCAGAAAATAACCCTGTTTGTCAATCGATCTGTCAATCATTCATAAAAAACAAGCGAAATAATTGATGTGAACTACCAGAGTGAATATGATGGACCACTTCACAAACTAGACATATCCCACACAAGCTAACATCAACACTTGAAGCGTGGCTCATAGGCCCCCAATCACATAGTTTGACCTGTTTTTTGTTTTTTATTTTTCTTTTTAAACCTAATTTAACTCAATTTTTTTTTAAATCAATTTATTCTGTAATGAAAAAGATATATTCAGATAAAAGAAAATCAAGAATGAGTTTGTCCTCTTGTTGAGTGGAAAGTTGATAGTATCCATGGACCTTTGTATGCCTTCGTAGCAAGCTCCCACCATAATTGTGTACACTGCATTTGGATATATTCAAAGCACGTCTATACCATAATTTGTTTCGAGTCTTTTTCCTTTTGTGGAAAACAACGGTTATTTCTTTTCTTTTTTTTTTATATTTTATTTTAAAATGGGAATTCTCTCTCTATATATATTTTTTTATTATCGAACTCGACCAACACAGTTCTAAGTTTGTGCCTAACCTTAGATGGGAGAAGAAAAAAAACTCGAATGAAATCCTTGTGAGATTCATTGCACCCTACTATCGAGAAGTTTCCCATAGGAGAAAAAGAATTTACTTGTGTTAAAAGATTATGGCCCAAATTTGGGTTTGTATTCCCTTGTGCGGTTGAGAAAGTTAATTGGAGTTTTACTTGTTAAAGAAAAGCAGATAAAATTAAACGAATAAAACAAGGCACGTGCTTTCGTGGAACAGGGAAAGTGGCCATGGTGGAACGTCCAATCAACCAATTCGTCCTGCCCTGGCCTCATGATTCCGAGGTTGTAGGGTACGTACATTAATTCCTTAATCCTAATGTTAGATCAGTGTTTTAAAATCGTTCTAGCAAACTAAATGTCTCCGCACCTACACACCGAGAAATAATTAATCACTTAAATATACCAAAGAATCGAATTCATAAAATATTAATTCAATACAACATTTATAATCAATAGTCTTGAATGATTCTATCGGTGTTTAACAGATTTAATCGCAAAATTGTTTGTTTTTTCTAAATAAAAAAACACTAAATATATCATTAATATTGTTGAAGATAGCCATCACTGATTGATTGATTGAGAATATCAAACATCCAAGTAAAACCATAATTTTGATAAGTGTTATATCATAATCAGATCAATCTATCAAACATACGAAGGTGAAACTAATGTAGAAAAGAAATAGTAGTACGAAAAAAAATCAATATTCGACAAATTTCGTTCTAACGAAATTGATTTCGGATTAGTCGTTAAATTCCTAAGTCGACTTCCAACAAAGATCCTGGGTCCAATCCAATTTTCAAAACACGGGACATATATCTCTAAGAACAACACAAACGACATGGTGGCTATAATCCTTCGCGCATTAACGTGCTAATTCAATGTGAGATAGAATCATCTCCAATAATTATGATGGTGGAGCCTGTACAGTTAAGCTTGCAACCTGGGATTGGCCTCTTTTTTAGCATTGGAGACCACTTCAGACAATGAAGGGGAAGCTCAGTGTAGAAATCCATAGAACCTAATACCAAATCCAAAAATTCGACATAGCGACATATGTATACATTACATGTTCATCCAGAACTTAACTTGAATTAGATTCGACTTCAATATGGCCCCAATTTTATACGTACTATAGTCGTATTCGTCCCTTTAAAAAAAAAATTCAAATACAATGAACCTTTTTGTAGCATGTGTATTTATTTTCTGAATGAATTTAGAGTTTTGAAGCTCAGTCTCGAGATAGGATTTTCGAATCCATTTGAATATTAAGCATTAATATTCAATTCGAATGGATTCTTTTGAAATTCTAATAAAAAGTCCTGAAAATAGAGTAAAATGCGATTTGAATATCGATTCAGATCCTTATTTCAATTTGGATTCAAAATTCATTTGAATTATTTAGATCCTTAGTTCAATTTGAATACGATTATTAATAAAAATTATAAAATACATGTAAACATTAAATATATGAATAGGTCTTATGTGAGACCGGTCTCATACCATAAGACCATTTTTACTATACCGTATTATCTTGGTCCACCAAAATCTATTCGCTCTGTCCCATCCCGCCCCGCCCACACTACCCAAATACTATTAACTAGTGTAGACACCCGCGATTACGCGGGCATTGATAAGAAAATCATAAAAATATAAATATTTATTTTAAAAATAAGTTCCAAAAGTACACATTAAATACAAAGTGAAAAAAATGATGTTCAATTTAAATTTTGAAAACCTAATCTATACACGATATTCTAATATGCAGATATCGAGAAATAATTTATCAAGTTCAAAAGTTGAATTATTATTCACTTTAAATTTTGAGAAAAACTCATTGTATACCACATTTACTATTTTATTTTATATTTTACATTGAAACAAAAAATTTTGAACTATTACGTCTCTTCATTCTCAATGAGTTGAAATGGGCTCAATTAGACAAAATTTGTTAAAATTTGTAGAATTTGAAGGTTTATGATTTTTAAAATAAGTCTCAGTTTTAGATGTTGTTATCAATGTTAGCCAACACTGGATAACAACATCAATCAGAGTTAATCGAAAATTATGCAGCGGAAATAAAACTTAAGAACACAGCAAAATAAATTCAGTTCACAAGTAAAAGTACTTGTGAACTTGGGTGTACAAACTCGAAAACTATATTACTTTATTGTTTACGACCAATGCAAAGATATGAAGTAATATATGAAAACTACAATATCAAAAACTTGATACTAAATACTTGTCGCCGTGATGACAAGATCTTCTCCGTTGGTTACGCAATTTCAAAGAACTTGTTAATCTCGAACAATGGCTTAAAGTAGTCTTCACTTCTTTTCCTTGTGTGCGTCTTGCGTTGCGTCCTTCTCTCCCAAAAATCCGTGCGTCAATAAAGTGATGTCAAGCTTTAGGATTCTCTTGTCTTAAATAGACAAATCTAAAATTCTAAACTTGGTAAACAAGTAAAACAAATCCTAAACATAATCTAGGAAACTAAATAAAGTCTTGTACATCAACTAGGAAACAAATAAAGTCCTAAATCTAGTTCCCTAACTTATTTTGTGCCAAAGAAAGGCAAATAACAAAATAGAAATTATTGCCAAGAATAAATTTCTCAACAATCTCCCCCTTTTGCCTTTGTGGACAAAATACTAAGACGCAAAAACAAGTTCAAACAAAAACAACTAACTCCCCCTAAGTTAGTAAACTCCCCCTAAATAAAACACCCAATGTTATTAAGTCATCAACCCAACATTACAAACCAACATTGATCAAACAATGATCACTTTACCACTTATCAAAACAAAACAGAATAAAAGGAATTTATTGACTTCGAACCCTCTTCGAACGACGAGGGGATGTCGAAGTTCCTTCACCCCTATCATTTCGCTTCTTCTTCTCCTGCATTCTCTTCATCTTCTTCAAAGCCTTATTGAGAGAGCGGATCCTTTTCCTTCTCTTTTCCCGAGCAAGAATCGCCATCAGCAGCATCATCCACATTTGCGTCGCCAACATTTTCTCCCCCTTTTTGACCAGAAGGCAAAAGAACCTCCATGATCGAACTGCGAAGTGCCTTCAACTGGGCCAGTTGCGTATCAATCCAAGCCACATGTACCTGAAGAACCTGCGCAGAAATGGGGACCATGTTGGGACCAATGTTGGGAAGACCGGTCCCAACACCACTAGCAACATTGGCCTGGAAAGGTGCATGCCAAGGAAGATCAATAAACCTGGCACCTGTAATATGCTGACCCCTCAAAGCAAACCAGTCAGCCTCCCCAGTAAGTACATCATCAGAATGAAGCTCCAAGCCCTGATTCTCAAGTAGGCTGAATATCAAAGAGAGAAAGCACAACGATGCGGCGGACCTGATGGTGGCAAACTTCGTGATAATATCAAACACATGCTGCCCGAAACTGAACTTGATTCCCCTTCCAAGCCTGTACAAAAACTGGGCCTGAGGCCACGTAACACACGTAGTATTCTTGGAGGGAACCCAGTTGCAAATGGCCACCTTGTGAAAAATAGAGTAGAGAGAAGAAAGTCGAGTGCTCGGCAACTGTTCAAACCACGCATGCACCATACTGCCAGATAAGAACGAAATAACCTCATCCATATCATCCACAGTAGAATCACCCCAATACGGTTCAGTCCCAAATAACTCATCAATCAAAGCAGGGGTAAAACTAAACACTTTGCCACGCACAAATACTTTGCCAAAGTTCACAGAATTTAGATCAACAATGGAGGACAACATATTGGCATAGAAATCCACGACTATATCACGAACAAAAGGCATTGCAGTGGAAACTGTGGAATATATACCTTTATGCTGGAGGTAGGCAATCAAGTTTTGTCGCTCAAATAGCTCAACTGGACCTCTGCGCTCAGTGATCATGTGTCGGGTTTGGTAAGTAACAAACAACTCTGCGGCCTCAGCAGTCAGAAACTTCTCTGAAAATGGCACCATATCCTCAAGCTCAAGGGTCCGAGAAGGAGTACCCGTGGAGGATTGGGAGTGAGCAGAGGCGTCTGAAGAAGTCGGCGTGGGAGCACGAGAAGCAATCGGAACAGAGGCAGTGCTGGAGGACGAAACAGGCGGGGAATGATGTGATGTTGGTTTGGGGGAACCAACATGAGGAGCAACATTGTCCTCCTGAGCAACCTTCTTTTTCTTCTTGTCCTTCTTGCAGGCAGTAAGAATATCACGAAGAGGCACATCAAAAGAGGAGTCAGGAGTATACTCAAACAAATCAGGATCAAACTCGGGTTGATCTTGACGAACTGGAGATGGAGGAGAGACATCAGTAGTCGGTTTGGAAGAGCTAGTGACCTCCCCTGTGATAAAATCTAGAATTGTGTAAGGAGGGGAGGAATACTCTTTTTCAGTGGAACCAGGAGACACTTTGACGGACACTGGAGTAGATTTCATGGCAACCTTCTTCACAGTTTGTTTCCGACAAGGTGACTTCTTTGCCGTCAGTGTCGGAGCTGAAGGAAACGGAAGAACCGATCCTACCACCGGAGCAGAAGGGACATAATCATCATCGTCGGGATCCGACATCGCCATGACGTCCTCAACAAGAATCATGTGCTCAAGAGGCACATGCCGTCTTGGCCCTGTTTGGCTTTTTGGAACAGCGGGCGGTACAACGTCGGGCGGTATATTGCGCAGTCGCTGGGACCTTTTCAAGGTAGGGTTCCCAACCGGGCCAAACGTCTTAGCAACAAACGGCAAATCCGAGGGGTTATCAACATCGATCTCGTTCCCGAGATGGCACGACAACGTGGGACCCGTGTGGCGGCAAGGGTGGTGGCGATGTTGTTACCGATGGTGGGTTTGAAGAGGAACCACCACTGATTTCTGCACGAGTGTCCAGGCCGCCAACTTTAGGAAAGGGCGCTGGACTCTGTTCGCCTGAGCGGCGCACACCGGCTGGCAATTCAGGAACATTCGACGGCGAGGTCTGGTTTGACATCCTGAAAATTTGCACAAAAACACAAGAACCAAAATCGAAGTAGATAGAATATCGTTGTGAGGGCTGGAGAGTTTAATTCGCAGAAAGTGAATTGAGAAGTGATCAAACGGTAATAAATAATCAGTATTTATGCTTTCAAAAAACGACTGTTGCTAAGGAGAGAGAAGAAAAGAAAATAAAAGGAAAAAGCCCTAATTTTACCTATCAGCGATTTTTGAGCCTAATACCGATTTGATTTCCTTTTAAACGAAATACCACTCCCCATTAATGTAGGACACATGATCACATCCACTAAATTTATTATCTCTCCCACTTTTTTTTAAAAAAAATTGCACAACTCTTATTACAAGATCGGCCAAAGTAGCGAGCTGGATTAGTTGAACCATCAGCCCAGTAGTAACTATTTTGTGCAATATAAATTTTCACTCTCCAAATTAACCTCATTATTACCTGTCCAGCCGTTCGATTATAACTCCACTGAAACACTTAGTTAGCTAGATTCAAAACATATTTAAGAGATATCAAGATAGACGAAAACACAAGGAACAGTACGCACAGTAAGATGGCATCTTCACAAAGTGTGTATGTCCAATGGGATGCCTAAAAATTATGACCTAAAAGAATATACAAAAAACACATATTATGATTTCAGTGACTTGGTCCAATGTTGCTTTTTATTACTGATAACATTATAACCAACATTGCCTTAGGTGAAGTCAATGGAAACTTACCCACTAACCCAAGTTAATGACTACGTCAAGATCGCTCAAGAAGGTGAAATTTAAAGATTGGATCACTTTGTATCCATATATCTTCATCCTTGAAGGGATTTGAATATTTTATCTTCAACAATTGCTTTTAACACCTCTTGTTTTTGGACCTAGGAGAAAACCAGTTTCTGCGGGCAAGTCCCACAATCACCTAATTAAAGAGGTTGGTCTTTTTGCCATCACTTTTTTTACAACACGGGACCTTATTGCACTTTCAATCAAACTCAATGCATTTGGATTATGTATGAAAAGAAAGATAAAAATGCATGCAAAAGTATATAGGTGTTGTGACTGGTGTTGATATTGGGTGTAACAACATCACAAACTAACATTGGTTAGACAATGCACATACCGAGATCTCTTCTCAGACGAGAGAAGGTCTCAAAATCTAATGCCTTTGTGAAGATGTCAGCAAGCTGCTTGTCTGTACCTATATGCTCAAGGCTAACAATCTTCCTCTCAACTAAGTCTCAAATAAAGTGGTACCTTATGTCAATGTGTTTGATTAGAGAATGCTGGACTGGATTTTTCGAGATGTCAATGGCGCTGGAATTGTCACAAAGCACAGTCAAAATACTACTGTGAAGACCATAGTCTTCTATCATTTGGTTCATCCACAACAATTGTGTACAAGTACTTCCAGCTGCAATATACTCGGCTTCAGCTGTAGAAAGAGAAATACAATTCTATTTTTTGCTATACCAAGAGATTAGATTATTTCTCAAGAAAAAATAGCCTCATGTAGTACTCTTCCTATCGAACACATCCCCAGCCCAGTCTGAATCAGTATACCCTACAAGTTCAGTACCAGTATCTTTCGTATACCACACACCTAGTTCTGTTTTACCAGCAATGTCCCTAATGATTCTTTTAACGGCTTTTAAGTGTGACTTTTTTGGATTAGACTGATATCTAGCACATAAACACACACTATACATTATATCAGGTCTACTTGCTGTCAAATACAACAGACTCCCTATCATGCTTCTGTACATGGTGTTATCAACACCCTTACAAACATCATCTCTCGTCAGTTTCACAGTTTTTTCCACTGGTGTTTTCTTATGAGTTTCACTTTCTAACCCAAAATTTTTGACTAAGTTCTTAGCATATTTAGTCTGGGAAAGGAAAATACCATCATCAAGCTGTTTGATTTGAAGACCGAGAAAGTACAAGAGATTACCTTCCATGCTCATCTCAAATGTATCGGACATTCGAGTGACAAACTCCTTGACCATCTTCTCGTTAGTGGATCCAAAAATAATATCATCTACATAAATATGGATGATTAAGATGTGCTTATTGGATTCAAGGAGAAACAAAGTTTTGTCAACTTTTCCTCGTCTAAAGTTCAAGTAGAGCAAATGTTGAGTCAACCTTTCATACCAAGCTCGAGGAGCTTGTTTTAAACCATATAAAGCTTTCTTCAGTTTTAAGACAAAGTTGGGTTTTTGGGGATCTACAAATCCTTTCGGTTGCTCAACATAGACCTCTTCACTCAAGACTCCATTTAAAAACGCACTCTTTATGTCCATTTGATGCAATGATATCTTCATATAACAAGCAATAGCAAGTAAAAGGCTTACCGACTCAATTCGGGCAACAAGGGCAAATGTTTCATCAAAGTCGATTCCTTCAATTTGTGTTTACCCTTGTGCAACCAGCCGAGCTTTGTTCCTCACAATGTTGCCTACCTCATCAGTTTTGTTCTTAAAGATCCACTTTGTCCCAGTTACGTGAGAGTTATCTGGAGGAGGGACTAAATCCCAAACATCGTTTTTGGCAAGTTGGTCCAGCTCCTCTTGCATTGCCTTTATCGAAAATTCATCCTTGAGCGCATCCTCCACACGCTTGGGATCTGTTTTAGAAAGGTACAAAGATTCACGAATCTTAGAATATTTAGTAGAAAGACATACGTACCTGACCATTTCCTTGAAATTTATTTGTCGTCTTCTTGTACTTCTTTCATCTAAATCTCCGATAATTTGGCCCACGGGGTGGTTTCTCTGAATTCTGTATGAAATATCTCTCTGATGAAAATCAATAGGGTCAACTGGGTCTTCTTCTTCTGATTCAGAATCTAATTCTGCGACGTCTTGAGTTTATATTTGTTCTGATGTTGTGTTCCCAGAACCAACATTGGTACCAACATCACTCGACTCTCTGGTTTCAGGACCTGCATCTCTGTTTTCAGTACCTGCACTATCATCTACAGGAAGGTTGACATTATCTTGAGGATTTTGATCATAAATCAGATCATTATTCTCGGTAGGTTTAACTCCACTCGTTAGATCATCGAACTTGATGATTTGTACTTTTTTGTACGCATTCTTGTTACCTTTTTGTGTTGCGTTTGCATGTGTTTTACTTGCATTTATGGGTATTGGGAGTCGTTTTGGCCTATTTTGTTGGTTTTATGTTTTGTAGTGTTTTCTTTGTTTTTAGTAGTTTTTCTTATTTTATTAGTTTTTTTATTAGTTTTTATTTTGAAGGTCAACTTTGGTCAAAGTGGGCCCACGATGAGTTCGGAAGATGATCCAAACCCGAGACACTCATTTCCAATCCACGACATATCTTTGGTGCGAGGATCGACCGGAAATGACGAGAAATGTGGCCATTTTCACTGTCACCTCATGCATTCGCTCGGTGGATGTCTCATTTGTCGTAATGCAAGCATAACTCCGAAACCACTTGTGAAATTTGCCTCCACCTTATATCATTGGAAATATGAGATAAATTTCTAAAACTATTATGTTTACAACAATCCGAAATTCTGAGTTTAAGAATGGTAAAAAGCAGCTTTAAGTGGAGACGGTTCGCCGTGGCCTCGCTTGTGGCAGGTTTTGGTACGGAGCCCATAACTATCGGAGGAGAATTCCAAATGATACAAATCAAATGCCAAATGAAATCCAAGAGGAAAGGATAGATTTCATATGAATACATCGATGGCTGATTCCGTGTTTTTGTCAGTCGATCGACTGCTCGGCAGAAAGTTTGGGGCGTTTGAACAAGTCAGTCGATCGACTGCACTTCCAGTCGATCTACTGAAATGCTGAGGTTGTGTATTTTGGTGCAAAAAAGGAACATTTTTCCCTTGATTGACCTGTAGATGCTTCCCACCCATTGTCCACAAGAAAAACAACTCTCCTTGGTGGTTTTGGACTTGTTCCATCTCCTCCAAGCCTCTACCATTCCTTGCATTAAAAAACCCTAGATTAATTCTTAGATTATGTAGTTTTGCTAGCTTAGTAGTTAGTTTAGTTAGGTTAGTTTTAGTTAGCAAGTGTTGGAGAGGGTGACAACTCCTTACTATTGCGGAGAAGATTTCTTAGAGTGCTAAGAATTCTTCGATCAAAGGATGCCTCCGCCGCTCGATTGATCCGGACGAGGATGGCAAACTACCGAGCTAGTTTGACATACGACGACCTTTATATCCAAACTCCCAAATATCCAAACCCTTACATCCAAACTCCTGAGTATCCAAATCCGTACACCACTCCCCAAGCTATCGGGTCCCCTTGACTTACGATGACCCGTACGCTTCGATTGGTAAAGAATGGGCCCCCTCTTTTGATTGTTCTGGCTCAAGACCTTCTTATTCTCCACCGATTTTGTATCCCAACAACCCGAGCACGGATCCGTATGCACCGACTCTTGATTCTTATGATCCGAGTTTTGACGATCTATATGCTGAACTCGCCCCGCCTTCTTCTTACCCGATCTTTGACTTGTATGCTCCCCAAATTCATGATTCATATTCTTGGAGCTACGAATTTTATGACCTACCCACCTCGAGTTCGTATACTCCGAACGACGACCCTTACACCTCACTTTTTCAAGATTCGTCTATGCCGACTTTAAGCCTCTCTCATCCGAGCTCGTGGAGGTGATTCGACAATTGGATGAATGCCTTGCTTGCATGGAGACTCAAGTAGAGCAAATTGCCAACGAAGTGGACGAGCTTAAAAGACCGTGTCTTGATGAGATGCCCATCTTCGATGTGGTGGATCAAGCCGTTGTTGTTGGCAATGCAACTTTTGACGATCTTTTGAAAGAGGTGTGCACGGAGGTGGAGATAGAGGGTGAGGAGAAAGGTTCGGAGATCGGCGTTACCCCTCTCGTGTTTTGTGAAGAAGTTGTAGAGGAACGTGAGGGGAGGTTATTTTTGGGGTCTCCAACGGCACTTGGATTGTCGAGCTTACTTGCTTTTGGCGAGGATGGTGAAGTTGTGCCAGTTTTGGAGGATGTGGAGTTAATCGAGCCTCTTTTGCCACCACCCGATGCTTTGTTACTACTTGACCAAGTGGAGGTGGAAGAGGTAGTGGGGGTCAGATAGGAGATTACGGTCGGGTAGACGAAGGAGTACGTCGACCCATTTTGGGACGATCACGTTTGGGTGGTCGACTACTCCCTCTTCCGACCACCGAAGCAAGCCCACTCTTTTATTGGTTTTACATTTCGGCTTTCTCGACATGCCCGCCTTGGTGACTTTTATCACCCGGTGTGTCTACTCGAGAACACCAAGGCATGACATCATCGCCACCTCTTCTTGGATCCCGGATAGCGTCTTTTGTATAACCGTCGAGCTATAGACGTTAAAGTAGCGCTTATTGGGAGGCAACCCAAATTGTAAAAAAAGAGAGAGAGAGAGAGAGAGAATCCGAAAAAATAGAAAATTTGAAAAAAAAAGTACTTTTTATTCGTATTTTGTTTTTGCAACCCTTCGTTGGTTTATTTCTTGTAGGTTGCTTGCCTCAACTCCCGGAGAGGACTTATGAACGACCGCATCGACACAAGCTCGGAGATAGGGGCATTCTCTTTTTCCTACACTTTCTACCACTTTATTTAGCTTAATTTGCAATGAGGACATTGCTAGATTTTAAGTGTGGGGTGGTGGTTAGAGTTTGCCTTAGGATTTTAAGATTGTTTGCATGCTTTGTTGTGCTAATTTGAGTAACGTGTGTGTTATTTTTGCTTGGAACCTTCGCGAAGTGACGCGGTTTTGATGAATTGCTTAGGAGTTTAGATTTTTGATCGGATTTAGTGTACTTATGTAATTTGACTCGTTGGGAACTTTGTTCGGCTTTAGCTTCGTGCTATCCTTTAGCTCATATAGAACTAGTGCCTCAACTAGCCTCGTCGTCGAACACTCTATAGGATTTTGTTTTGTATTTTGGAGTCGTCAATTTCTACACGTGCTCGATCGAAAACATTGTAAGTTGCTAGTAGCAACGTACGCTTGGAGTTGTTGATTTCTCTTTGTATATCTCTTGTACTTAAGTGCCTCATCTTCTTGGGTACCAAACCAAAAACAAAAAAAAAAATCCGAAAAAAAAGAAGAGAAAAGATGATGAATAAACAAGGATAAGTTATAAATCCTTGTAGTTATTAAGAAATAAACTCCTCTTTTTCCTTTTTTAGATTTTATTTGTTAAAGAGAGTTGTGGACGATCGGGGCTAGTAGGGAGCCGATTAATGGTTCGACCGTGGATAGACCTTAGCAGGGGCAAGGACGAGGGGACCGACTTAGAGGGTTACCTAGTACTTTTAGGTTTCGGGAGTCGATCTAAACTTTATTTGTCAACGCATCATTGTCGTCCTTTTAGCCAAGTTAACAAGCATTGTAGCATATGACTTCTCGAATTAGGTTTATGCATTAGTTTAGGATCATCAAGGGGGTAGTTTCGTAATTCTAGATTAGTATTGCTTGAGGGCAAGCAATCATTCTAAGTGTGGGGTGGTTGATTTGTACTTTTTTGTACGCATTCTTGTTACCTTTTTGTATTGCGTTTGCATGTGTTTTGCTTGCATTTATGGGTATTAGGAGTCGTTTTGGCCTATTTTGTTAGTTTTATGTTTTGTAGTGTTTTCTTTGTTTTTAATAGTTTTTCTTATATTTTCTTAGTTTTTTTATTAGTTTTTGTTTTGAAGGTCAACTTTGGTCAAAGTGGGCCCACGACGAGGTCGGAAGATGATTTAAACCCGAGACACTCATTTCCAATCCCCGACATGTCTTTGGTGCGAGGATCGACCGGAAATGACGAGAAATGTGCCAATTTTCATTGTCACCTCATGCATTCGCTCGGTGGATGTCTCAGTTGCCGTAATACAAGCATAACTCCAAAACCACTTGTGCCATTTGCCTACACCTTATATCACTGGAAAGCTGAGATAAATGTCTAGAACTATTGTGCAACAATCCCAAATTCTGAGTTTAAGAATGGTAAAAAACAGCTTTAAGTGGAGACGGTTCGCCATGGCCTCGCTTGTGGCAGGTTTTGATGCGGAGCCCATAACTCTCGGAGTAAAATTTCAAATGATACAAATCAAACGCCAAATGAAAGACAAGAGGAAGGGTTAGATTTAATATGAAGACATCGATGGCTGATTCCGTGGTTTTGTCAGTCGATCGACTGCTCGGCAGAAAGTTTGGGGCGTTTAAACAAGTCAGTCGATCGACTGAAATGCTAAGGTTGTGTATTTTGGCAAAAAAAAAAGGACCATTTTGCCCTTGACTGACCTATAGATTCTTCCCACCCATTATCCACAAGAAAAAAAAACCCTCCTTGGTGGTTTTGGACTTGTTCCATCTCCTCCAAGCCTCTACCATTCCTTGCAATAAAAAACCCTAGATTAATTCTTAGATTATGTAGTTTAGTTAGCTTAGTAGTTAGTTTAGTTAGGTTAGTTTTAGTTAGCAAGTGTTGGAGAGGGTGACAACTCCTTCATTTGTGAGCTTAGTTGTGTTGAAGATTTGGATTTGCTTTTGAAGGTTGTAATCTACATTTGAAGTTCTTGTTTGGTGCTTAATGCAATTGGTAGTTTTCTTTCCATTCGTTGTTATACTTTGTTCTTGAATGATTGTTCTTGTTGTTGTGTGGTTATTAAGCTTTGGTTTGTGTTGTTTTCTTTTCGTTGTTCTTCAATTTCTCATTTTTAGATTCTAGTTGTTCTTGTTCTAGTAAAACTCCATGGATGTTGGTTTGAAGCTTTTTACCCCTTTTAGTTAGACATTCTCTTAGTCCTTGAAAGATTTATGAACTTTGTCTCTTTGGGATTTGACTTTCTTTTAATTTAATGCTTTTGACTTATTTTAACTTCAAACTTTATTTTTCCCTCCAATTTTCCGTTCAATTTGCAAGCCTTCTTAGTTTAGTAATTTTAATTTATGCAATGTTGTTAATTAGGTCTAGTTAATGTCATAAATTAATTACTTTCAAACAAACTTTAATTCGCATTTGATGCATTAGTTTAGAAATTATGGATTTAGAGTTTAGGTTCGTTTAGAACCGTTAATCGGATTTTGTTGAGAATTGGGATTGACGACCCCAATACTTGATCGACATTTGGGAATGACAACCCCGAATCGTGGATTAAGTACTCGGCAAAAACCGATTGATCGTGGAGACGAACCGAACACCCTAAACCCAATCATTTTTAATTAAAGTCTCCTAATAAAGTTTTAGCATAAAAATCAAACCAAATCAATGACTTAATGCTTTCGTAGATTAGATTAGTGTAATTTAGCTTAACAAGAGAGTGACTAAATACACCGACGGCCGATTATATCTATCCTCGAGAGACACGACTCAGGAAAACTTAACGCTCTACAATCGACTCCGTACTATTGCGGAGAAGATTTCTTAGATTGCTAAGAGTTCTTCGATCACTTGACATTAACAGAC
The DNA here is from genome assembly GCA_014905375.1 of Phtheirospermum japonicum. Classification (NCBI taxonomy): domain Eukaryota; kingdom Viridiplantae; phylum Streptophyta; class Magnoliopsida; order Lamiales; family Orobanchaceae; genus Phtheirospermum; species Phtheirospermum japonicum. The sequence continues at coordinate 180,422 of BMAC01000551.1, forward strand.
TCAAACATGCTTCGAGTTCTAAGATTAAAAAACCTATATGCATGACTATTTTGGGAATATCCCATGAAGATGCACTTGTCCTTTTTTGAGTCTAGTTTAGCTAGATGATTTCTATCGTTGAGCACATAGCAAATACATCCAAACACATGAAAATAGCTCAAGTTTGGTTTTTTACCCAACAATAATTCATAGGGCGTGGAACATGAACCTTGTCTAAAATAAACCCTATTTATTATATGGAATGCAATATTCATAGCTTCTGCTCAAAAATGTTTTGCAATGCCATTATAAATGAGCATAGTTCTAGTCATCTCAGCAAGAGATCTATTTTTACGTTCAGCTATGCCATTTTGTTGGGGGGTAATAGGTGAAGAAAACTCATGACTAATACCTTCCGAAGCGCAGTATTTAGAAAAAGATACATTTTTAAATTCTTTTCCGTGATCAGTTCTAGTCCTACCAATGTTAACATCAAATCTTATACACATCCTCTTTGCAAGTTTTCTGAATGCTTCAAATGGTATCAGATTTTTCTTTTAGAAATTATACCCAAGTGAACCTAGAAAAATCATCTACAATAACTGATACGTACCTTTTACCAACAAGGGTCTCGACTTTAAGAGGTCCCATAAGGTCCATATGAAGGAGTTCGAAGCAAGATGATGTAGTGAGACTTTGATGTACTGGATGTCGCACTCTGACCTGCTTTCCTTTCTAGCATGCTTCGCACACAGGGATGATCTTGGTGTTGAGCTTAGGAAGCCCAGACACAGCTTCTTCCTTGGCCAACCTTTCCATCATATTGTAGTTGACATGCCCGAGCTTTTGATGCCACACCTTAGCATCACTCAATTGAGACAGTTTGCAAAAGCATCACTTTAGATTTGGTAGCAGTTATCTGAAGTCCTTTGACCAGTGAGAATACATGGTCCATTCTCCTCATAGACTTCACACTTCTCACGGTTGAATTTGACATTAAAACCTCCGTCACACAGTTGACTTATACTTATCCTTCTACCAACAACACATTTTCCAGAGTTACAATGCCGGGAACATGGAGATTTCCTTGACCAACTATTTGGCCATTTGCACCTCCACCATACTTTACCTTCCCACCTCGAAATCTGACAATGTTGGAAAGTAGTTCCTCTGACCCAGTCATATGCTTCGAGCATCCACTATCGAAATACCAGGCTCCAGGAACGTGGGATTTCAGGGGATATGGATCATATTGCACTTAATGAGATTTTTCTTGACACACACTTGTTTGAACCTGGTGTTAGTATTGATGTTGGTAACACAGGAACCAACAAGGGATTCTGCAGCCATCATTGTTCTCTAAAAATGTCTTCACTCTCCAATAATCTTCCAGCAAAAAGGCCGAGTGTGACCTGGTTCACCACAATGATGACACACGAAATGTCTCCTTCTCTTCTTGTGGCATTTGGACGATTTTTGTTCTTAGATGGATACTTTTGTTGGTTGATTCAGTTTATAACCAATTCCATGTTTTGAGGTTTATGGGAAGCTGATCTCCAAGATTTCATCAAGCTTTGCCTTCCCTTTGTTAAGATTCGTGATAGTTTCTTGAAACTTTGTCAACTCGGTTTTCACCTTTTCTAGCTCAGCATCTTTCTTGGTGAGCGATGTTTTCAAGCGAACAATTATGTCAAGTTGATCATCGTTCTCCTTGGTTAGTTTTTCAACCTCTTTCATGAGATCCTTGACCTTGAGTACCTGTTTTCCCCAACTGACAAATAGTTGCTTGTGCTCAATACTTAACTGCTCGTATTCCTCAAAGTAGTCAGTATTCTCTGCATTCAGGCACACAATGTTGGTTTCAAGGATATCAACATGGACGTCGTTGTCCTACACAGCATTGGAGAATAAAGATGGAACATGTTCAGTTGACTCGGAACCATTGACATCCTCAGTGAAGTCTGTAGCAACCATGCTCTTATTCCTAAGAGTGTTAGCACACTCATTCTTATAGTGTCCCCAACCCTTACATTCATGACATTTCACCTCACTGAGTGGTTTTGTAGGACTGGATGCATTGGGAATTGACAAAGTGGACTGAGATCTGGGAAGAGCGCGTCCAGTAAATTTTGGTGTAGGCTCCTGTGGCCTGGATTTTGTGCTAGAGCCTCCAATGATATTCTTCTTCTTCTTCAAGAAATTATTGAAACGTTGGGTCACAAAGGACAATTCTTCCTCCTCAAGTGTAGTGGATTCCTTTTTTTTAAGAACCGAATTCATATCAAATTCCTCATCATCTTCATCGTTGTCAAGGCCAGCATCAGAGGAGAGAGCCACGTTCTTCTCTTTTGAGTTGGAACCAAGGTGTTCCATCTCATATTGCTTAAGGTTTCCAACTAAGGTGTTGTACTTTATATCATTAACATCTTTGGATTCTTCTATGGCGACCACCTTCATATTATATTTCTTTGTGATTGACCTCAGTAGTTTTCCCACAAGACGTGAGTTCATTATTGATTCTCCAAGCTCTCTACAATCACTTGAAACATCAGAGAGTTTCATGGCGTAGTCCATGATAGATTCCTTTTCGTCCATTCTCATTGTCTCGAAGGTGGACATCAGCATTCTAAGCCTTGATCTCTTTACGCTCTGGGTCCCTTCACACACCTTTTGGAGTGCGTCCCATGCGTCCTTTGCTGAGTGGAAATTCTTGATGACTCTGTAGTAACTTGCATCTACATATCCACACAAAGTGTTGATGCATTTGGAATCCCAGTTTGCAGAGGCTACTTCGTCAGTAGTCCAATATTCCTCTTCTTGTCAATGGTATCACCTTCACCATCAATGACACGTGGCTTTTCCCATCCAATTAGAACGGTTCTCCATACACGTTCGTCAATGCTCTTTAAGTGCCACCTCATCCTCTGTTTCCAGATGGAATAGTTATCCCCATTGAGAATCGGAGGCCTTGGGTTGTCTTGAGCATCCATAGCACCTAAAAATAAGGATCAATACTTAAAAGGTTAAGTAACCTGCTCTAGATGCCAATTGTAGAATTTGAAGGTCTATGGTTTTTAAAATAAGTCTCAATTTTATGATGTTGTTATCAATGTTAGCCAACACTGGATAACAACATCAACCAGAGTTAATCGAAAATTATACAGCGAAAATAAAACTTAAGAACACGGCAAAATAAATTCAGTTCACAAGTAAAAGTACTTGTGAACTTGGGTGTACAAATCCGAAAACTATATTACTTTATTGTTACTTTATTAGCCAATCACTAATAAATGAATATTTATTATCATTCTATTAATAATAATTGATTAAGAAGTTCTGATTTAACATTCCACTTCAATTATCTGTTAATTTGCCTGAATCATAGTTATATAATTACAATTACGTGTGCTTAATTGTGTTCATTTGAAATTTGTGAAAGCTTAAACAGTAAAATACTTGGAAAGATGACAAATAGAATAACAATATTTGTCTTTCCATATCGTGAGATGTTATAATTTATAAATATATATCTTTTTCTATCAGATAAACCTTTAATTATTATATAAGTAAAACATAACTTTTAAAAACATATTCAAAGATTTATTTGATGTCAACGAAATTAACTTATATTTAAATTTATATGGAGACAAAAATCTTTGAGATAATCAAAATGTTTATTTTTAAACATTTAAATCTAGTTAATAAAATGAGTATTAATTAATATATACTCTTTCATATCTTATATATAGAGAGAGAGTGAAAGAGTAAACTTATAAATAATAACAATTAATCTGTTATTAATTAATACAAATAAAATAACAATATTTGTCTTTCCATATTGTGAGATGTTATAATTCATAAATATATTTTTTTTTCTATCAGAGACATAGTATCTAATTATGGATACATTTACTAATTTTGGATACAATTGATATAATAGAATCATATAAGATATTGTTATGGGAAATCATATATATTTATGGATCGATAATTTATTAAATTTGCTATATTCCAAAGAATGCGGCCTTCCTTATAAGAATAAGGAATAATTGTTTGAAATATTCATGTTTTCTACTTTCGCATGTTTGATATCTTTTTCTTGAACACATGTTTGGTATATTTTTCTTGATTGGGTTCATGTCATATCTAATCGTGATAATTATATGAAATTGATTATACCAAATTGAGAACATAATCCATGTTTAATATACTTCGATTGGTACAGAACTCTTAAAGATGCAACGAAATAAAGATTCTAATAAATATTACAATAATAAAAAAAAACCCCTCTAAAACAGAATTTGCCATAAATAAGAAATAAAGAGAATTAATACAAATCGTCTCCAAAAAAGGATCTTCATAGACATTATTGATCTGCACAGAAAACCCAGATTCATAACGGAGGAATGCAACCAATTCAATAGCAAAGGAAATCAAAAAAAAATATATTCAACAAAAATATGTGAAATAATCGAAAATTTTATCTGTAAACATTTAATTCTAGTAACTATTACAAAAAAATAATATAAAATCGTATCCTAATCGTATATGAAATAAAGATTCTAATTTCATTTATAATAAAAAAATGGATGAACAATCACTAATTACTAATTAATTATTATTATTATTCAATTAATAATAATTGATTAATTAACTTATTTATCTGAATCATAGTTATTGATCTGCAATGAAAAACCAGATTCAATTCGGATGATTGCAACCAATTCATAAACAAAGAAAAGAAAAGAAAAAGATAATCATTAACATAATTTTAGTTATTATTATTTTTCTGATATGGAAAATAAAACAACAAAAAAAGTCAAACAACTAATCAATAAAATTAAAGAATAATTATCACTAAGCATCAGATCTGGGAATCTAATTGTTCTCATCACATCAGATGTGCACTATTGTAAATTGAAAATGCAGATCTATTACCTGAATCTTTTAAAACAAATATAAAACGCAAAATGATCAATATGAGAGCAAATCGAATAAAGGTTTTTGATCAATATGAAAAATCTAAACTGATCAACATGTTTGAAATCGGAAATATGCACTATTGGAAATCAAAAACGCAGATCTATTACCTAAATCTAAAAATGTATGAAGAATTGCAAAAAGAAAACAAATAGAAAAATCCAAACTACTAACCTTTGTATACGAAATAAAATATCGAAGAGTCCATATTTCCCAGTTAATGAGTCCATATTTCCTAGTTAATTCAAATTGCAAATGAAACAGCAGATCTAATGATATGCATATATAACTCTTTTAAAACAAAAAAAAAAGTGCAAACTGATAAATATGAAAGCAAATCGGAAAAACGCAAACTGAACAAAATGTTTGAGGTCGGATATTTGGAATAGATCTATCATTACAATTTTGTATTTTACCCGTGCAATTTAATCAGAAATATAAATTGCCGGTCTGAAAAGAAAGCAATCTGGGATTTTTTTTCTTTTGATAAAAAAGGACTGCGGTGTAGATGTAATGACGATTAGAAAAGAAAACAGTGTAGATGCAATGAATAATGAAATATGGAAAAAAGTTCTTATTTATACCCAGGTAAAAAATCTAAAATTGGTAACATTTTAATACAAACCATTAGAAGATGTCAACTCAACATCCGGACCTATAGAAAGATGACATATGTCATCCGAAGCAATGGCTGATTGACACATAGGTTAGGGTGTCAACAGCATTAACAAATAGGGTGGATACAGAAGACAAGAAAAAGTCAAAGCGAACAACGTATCCCCTTCCCCTCTTATCTCTCTCCTTTGCAAACAGGGTCACGAAAATTGATCCTCCCCGTTCGCCTATGTTCGCCGCCATCGAGACTAAAAAATGTCTACATCATTTGAATTGCCTTGTTGATTTTGTTCCACAAATTGAAGTCGGATACACAAACAAATACCAAAATCAATAGAAAATCTCTAATTAAATCAATTAATCCATCAAATCTAACTTCGAATTTGCGGGGATTCACCGCACCAAACTTCGATCAGTCACTCTCCAAGACTGTTGGTTTAATTATTCAATACGATGCGAGATCTTTGTCGTCATGGTACCAGCATAGTTACAAGTTTTCTAGTGGTAATTGAATTCAATTGTTTATTTATTTATTTAATATTTTGCTTTGATTTTAGATTCAAATCTTTGAATTGACAAATACTTAAGCTTGATTTTTCTTTTGTCTTCCATTGTTAGGATCGACGGTGTTTTGTGGTCTGGGTTCAATTTTATGATGTCATTTTGTGACTGAAGGCCAAGATCTTGGGCTGGGTTTTTGTACGATAGGTGGAGTTTTGGAAAAAAGTTGGATTTGGGTGGGTTTTGAAGTTGATTTAGGGTTTAATCTAGTAATTTAATTGTTACCATTCAAAAAAGCAGCAAGGGCTAGTGTTCTTGCATGAAGATGGCAATATTTTTGGGTACTTAATCGGTCTTTATTTTGATGGCTTAAAAGACTTGCAGCGTTTTGGCAGAAGAGATGAACTCGAGACTAATAGGTGAGATTTTGTGTGTTGGGTGAATAAAGTGCTAAACTTGCTATCAGATTAAATATATTTGGTGATACTTTTACATAGTCTTGTGATACTTTAGGTTGATATTACGTTACTTTTATACTGAAATAATTTCAAATTTTATTTCGTCTTTAAACTGAAACATTTCCCGAATTTAATTATTTCTGAATTGTTGTGTAGAATTATGGCTATTTATGGGAATAAAAATGACGGTAAGTGCTTATAGTTTACGAGAATTGAATCGAACTTTTTACACTTACTTTTTATTAGAAAAATTCATCCGCAAGAGAACGGAGCAATTGTAAGTAGAAAGCTTGACTCGAGTTGAATCTCTCGAGGAAGACTAATTGGAAGCAATTCTCGTGTTTGACTCACGAATGAGAATACAAGGAAAAAGACTACGCTAGACACGCAATCAAATTTTGGGTTTTTTAAGTTGTAATATCCAAGGTGATGATTTAAATGACGAGAAATGGAATTGACAATTTGAAAAGATTAATAAAACGGGGATCTAGGGCTCTAGAATCGTCTTCACGATCAATTGACATTTCATCGAACACTTAATCTACGAGTTGGGTTGTCAATCCCAACTTGTGAATTAAACAGCCAACAATATCAATTGATGGTTATAAACTCATCTAAGCACTAGACTCATGAATTCTAAACAAAAATCATCAAAAAACGCAGCAATACCAACTCAAGACAAGCATGAACACAATTAAAGAACAAAATCTTGAAAGAAAACAAGAAATCAACAATGGAGAATAATTAGCCTTCATTAACAAATAGAACATAACTTTCATCAATTAAAAATAAAACTATACATAAGAGAATTGAGAACTTCGAACATATATTAAAAATAACAAGAAAGGTGCAACAAATCAAGAAAGAAAGATTACCCAATTAGAAAAAGTTCTACGAATCTTCAAATCCAAAAGAGAGAGAGTTGCTCCAATAACATTGAGCTTCTTCAAATTATAAATAAATCTAAATAGATGTTACGTTACGATTCAATGAACTAAGCTAATTTATTAAGGATTATGCTTGAAAGTGAAAGAGAAATGAAGAAAATAAGAGAAGGTTTTGGGCTTGTCAAGCCCTAAGGGGTCTAAGAGCTTTTTTTTTTTCTAAAATAAAGTATTATATTAATACAGGTGAAATTGTGGTCAAAATAGTCATTTTGCTCAAAATGGCCAAAATTGGCCTGACCACCGATGCTAGAAAATGGCTCTGAGATGGCATGTGGACTGGGCGTCGACGACGCGTTGATTGGGCATCGATGCACGCGTCGATCGATGGTTGTGTTTTGCGGGTACGAGTCGTGTTTTCGTCAAGTCGAGCCAGTTTTGATCATTGGGAACGATTCTAGGCTTTATTACCCTAAAATAAAGAAAAGCGAATAACATAAAAATCTACAAAAAGTAAAAGAGATATACTAAAAACACTAAAAAGAAGACAAACGATATTAAAACGCAAAATAAGGAAAATGGGAGAAAATAAGACTAAAGCCCGACTAAAGCACATACGACAAGACACAATAACATACAAAAATTACACCCAAATATGTATAAATCAAGAATGTCGACGAATTGAGCAGTTATTTAGCCAAAATTTAGATGGGAAAGAGAAGAGAGTTGCGGCAGTACGTGTTCTAGCGTGTGGGGATTGTGGTTATGGTGGTGGCATGCGCGTAGATGTATGTCTATGTATTATGTATTTTGTGTTGTTGGGGCTGAGTGTCGTGATGAAGAAAGTCTTAGTGATGGTTCGATTTGGCAACAACGAATAGAAGATGAACTACGATTGGTATTACAATAGATATATTTTACGATACTTTAACAACACTTTTTAATACTTTAATTATGGCATTAAACAAACTTTTTCGACTAAATAGTAGAAAGGCATCGTTAACTATCCAATATTGCGGATTTGTAGTAATTTGTCAAACCTGATTTCATAATTTCTAGATGATTGAAGGAATATTTTAAAAAATGTTGTATAATACTATGGCAATTGATTGTAATAATTAACAACCGTTTCTGATACTTTAAGTACTTATTATGAAAAAATAAATAAATATGATATAAAAATCAAATATTAAAAACATGTGATAATTGGAATATGCTTTGTGCTAATTGAATAATATTTTGTGATACAATAACCACCTCTATATGTAAAATAGATATGAAACCATGAATCATACATCAAAAAGATGTGATACTTTAATTATGGTTTTTAGACTGTAACAACCTTTTTATGATACCATAACAATGAATTACAAGAAAACATAAACACAAATTAAATTTAAAAAAAAATATATGATACTTCAACTATATTTTGTAATACTTTTACAGAGTCTTGTGATACTTTATGTTGATATTATAATACTTTTAATAATAATAATATAGCTTTTATTGAAATAAGAAAAGGCCAATTTGCAAGCTTGTTAATTTCAATAAATTTTATATTCATCATGATTGTACTTGAAAATATATTATTTTACTAAAAGAAATCGACTTATTATATGTTTGGATGAATTTTATGTAATTTTGATGTGACCAAAAATCTTAATTAGTGATACTTTTAATTGTTATTGTGATACATAGAGCTACTTTTGTGATTACTGAAAATTGTGTAAAATACAAAATTAAGCTTAAAATAATTCTTTTGTGATACATTTACTAGGGATTGTGATACTTTAAATAAAATAGTGTGATAATTTAATTACATTTTGTAATATATTTACTAGAAATTGTGATACTTTAATTACATTTGGTGATACTTTAACAACCAATTCTAAAAAACTATGAAATGCAAAACATAGAAGTCTAACATCAGAAAGTTGTGATATTTTAACCATATAGTTTAATAATTTAATGAATTTTCATGATACTTTAACCAATTTTCTAATTTAAAAGGTCGAACAATTTATACTAATTTAATTCTTGAAAAAAATGATTAAAAGAAGACTAGCTATATAACATGTATAATGAAAATGACAATGACAATCGTTAAAGTAAACACGAAATCCCACATAGCTAAATTCCATATGCTTATCGATGTACAATTCTGTAAATATAAAATAGGAATTTGTAAGAAAAACATACATCACATTTACGACAAAACATACATAACTCCCCACTCCTAAGAAAAATGACCAACGCATTGAACTGTCATGTATCGGATTTTTGCACCGTTTGCTACTCAAACGGAACAGCCTGGTGATGGAATATGGTGGATACCTTCCTCGGTCTTATAAAAACTCCCCATAAAAACATTTTCAGAAAATTCATTCACTAAGATCCTCTGCTCACCACTTTATGGTCCTGCTCACGCGCAAGATGACAGCCCATCATCACCCTAATGCCCCACTGCCCAAACGTGCTCGGAATGATCCAATACTTGGTGGAGAGTTTCCTCATGTCTCAAGGAACTAACCCAAGAGAATTTTGGCAATATAAACTTATTAAGTATCTCTGCTTGATGACACTAGCACCACTAAACTAACACAAATTATAAAACCGAAATGCTATAAATATCATTATTGAATTTCTCGGATTGGTCTCTAGTTTTGAGTTTCTCTTTTATTTAATTATTTTATTTTCCTTTTCTTAAAGAACTTATGAATCTCCCATTTTCTTGATTCAATCTCCGACCCCTTGCCTAAAGCTTCTCTTCCTCATTATCCACTTGTGCCTTTTTCAGCGCCTTCTTAACCTTCAGAGCCTGCAAACTCAACAAACCATAACACCATAACCACGCTCGCATAGACATACACACATAGGTGAATTCATAATATATGTATATAATTTTACGAGATGGAAAATCCAAAAATATTTACGACCACACGGCCACTTCAACCACCACCCAGGACCAACAAGCCCGAACACACGGCCAATTGAAAATCTCTCACGCCAAATCTATTAATCGTAATTGCAAAACCCTCACGCCAAATCCAAAAATCGAAACCAAGTCTCGTCATCCAGCTGATACGGGTCTATTTTTCGATGCCTCCATATACCAAAGAATTATACCAAAACTTTGATTTGTCTGTAAAAGAAAAAGGAAATAGACGAAGCTTTATTACATCATCCACAACATTATTCATATTGATTATTCCACAAATCTCGAGAAATTGCCCCACATGTGCATTTGGGTCTTCACATGCACTTCCACCAAATTAGTTTGTTAAACTAGTGAAATCAAGCACGTAGATAACTAAGTTGTCTGCTTGAACTGTTGTACCAATTGATCCTCCATACACTTGGTTTACTTCTAGTTGAAGCATTTCTCGAAAGGATGGTTGTGTTGGTGCCAGTGGTTGAAATTAAAACTTTAATACTTGAAATTGCAATTGAAGCTGTTGTGTTTATTCGTTCACGTCAAACGGTGGCATCGTTGTCTTTTACTTTCACCACCTGAAAAGCTCACTCACTCTAAAGTGTAAAATATAAAGTGTTTAAACTAAAACTAATTTATAAATTATATTATTGTATATAAACCCGATGATCCCCAAAAACGATGCCAAAAACCTGACCACACCCCGCTTTCACTACAATTTGGCTCAAGTAATAAAAACTTGTTTGTTCAAGTACTCTACCTAATCGCAAGTATACAGTGTAGTACAAAATGAGCAAGGTGGAATTCCACAAAAACCATATATGGTTTAATTTTACAAGTAATATGATTTAGATAATGTAAGTTTAATTTTAACGACATACAACGAGTTTGGTTGTGTCGTTACAAGCGACGATTACAAACTATTAAAAATTATAAAAAAAAATAAGATCAAAGGACATTTTGCGTTTTGTAAGACTTGAGAAAATTCAAATAATAGAGGGTATTCTGGGGTTTGGAACTGTAAGATTTTATAATGTATATCCTTTTCAATAAAGTATATTGTGATTCAATTCATTTATATTCAATCACAATTATAGTTTAATCCATATCTCAAAGTGATTAAACTGTTTTTCTGAAATTTGAGATGTATCCATTTGAGATCATACTCAAAACTCCAAAATTTCTTAAATATTGGTACAAATTTAGAACTCTTAAGATTTTAAAGATTTGTACGACTTCACTACTAATCTCAAACCTCTTGGTCTTGTTGATTAGAGTGTTTTGTGTTCGAAAGTCTATTGAAAAACCTCATCTCTCAAATTGTAATTTATCAAACTTATTACTTTAGAAGGTTGTCAAGCAGTCACAACTTTTAGAACCACAAATGATTTTTTCAAACACTTATGACCTAATAAGATCAAAACACGAAAATAAATGAAAGGATCATACTTGAATCAAAAGAAGTATCAAAACATTATTTAACCAATATTCATCCAGACCTCAGAATGAGGAAAGATTAGCTAAACATGTTTATAAATGCAATCAATTATTTCATCGGACACTTAGTTTGAATGATGAAAAGATAAAGGAAGATTAAACCCTTGAAGCCTGTGGATACTTCAATTGTACTGATTCGTGTTTCTCACTTATTTAAATTCTTCTCAGCCTTTCTCAATCTCAAAGAACTATAATATCTATGGTGGATGGTGTTCTATGATGGTAAGTATTACCTCTGGACAGCTTCTTAGACACATTATATAGTTTGAAACCAAATCTCGTCCATTAACTCATATATTTAGTTGTTTTGTAATGTCTTTTGACCCGTTATTGACCACACCATCGATCATTATTTGGGTTGAAATGGTTGCTATGAAAACATGACCCAGTATCGACCCCACTATTAACCAATAACTGAGTCGATAGTGGTTACCGTGAAAATATGACCTAGTAGAGACCCCACTATCGACTGCTAACAGGTTCAATAGTGATTCCCTGGGCTTCGTTGACTTGTGGGTTGTATGGGTTGACTCTGATTGTGGCCTGATGGATTTTCTCTTTCCCTTTAGCCTTAGTCCAATTATCAATTATTATCATCTTTGTGCTCATTTGAACCCAAATAAGCTCCAAAAATCTTACAAACTTACAAAAAAAATATCAAACAATAATAATATCCAAATAATATAAACAAGTTTTAAAAGACGTTATATATGCACAAACAGGAGATGAAACCTAAATAAATATGTCTCAATGTGTGCGTAAAGACACTGTTTATAAAAGTGTAGTTGATAGAGGTGAGTTTGAGTGAAGTCTGGGCTATGGTGCTGATGGCAATTGGAGTTGGAGAGAAAGTCATCGCAGCAGAAAAGAAAAATAATATAAAATAGTGGGAGTGGCTTTTTAGGGTTTGGGGGCATAAGCTAAAAACCATCTTTGTACCATGTAGAAACTTATGAGAGTGTAATTAATATTAATATATGAGGAGGTGTGTGTGTGTGTGCATACACACACACATTAAATATTTTTCCATACAAGTAAAAGAATAAAGAATAATAGTTAAATTACAAAATAAAAAATAATAATCCTATTATCCCCAATAGTATGCCGCATCATTTGAGGACTAATGTACATAATAGGGGGTATAATTCAATCAGACTACTGCTTCATATACACCAAAACTTAAAGGCGCTTCAGAATGTAAAAATAAAATTTTTAAAGAGATGATGAGTAACATGTTTATAAGTTTTAAGACACCTTATGAATTGTGAAAAAAATCATAAACATTCTTATAAGTGCCTTAAAGTGTGAGGGTGTTTGGTTAAGGTTTATACACATGAACCAAAACAAGTGAAGATCGTCCCTAATACTGTTGATTGTATTTTAATAGATATGTACTTTAACATTAGTACATATCAACTTTTGGTACATAAGTAAAAAGATCTTGAAATGACTATTGGTGCCTGATTTGCACATTTTTGTACATTTTTTTACAATATTTTTGCGGCTCATTTGTGCGTGATTTGCTTGTATTTATATGGTTTTGGAGTCCACTTGACATATTTTGCATCATTTTAGGTTTTGTAGTGTTTTCTTTGTTTTAGTAAGTTTTCTTATATTTTCTTAGTTTTTGTTTTGAAGGTCAACTTTGGTCAAAGTGGGACTAGGATGAGGTCGAAAGATGATTTAAACCCTAGTAATTCCTTTCCAAGCCTATACATATCTTTGGTGCGAGGATCTATCGGAAACAACGAGAAATGTGGTCATATTCATTGTCGACTCACGCATTCGCTCGGTGGATATATCAGTTGTCGTAGTAAAAGCATAACTCCAAAACCACTAGTGTCATTTGCCTCCACTTTATATCATTCGAAATATGAGAGAAATATATAAAAATTTTGTGTTAAAATGATCCCAAATTATGAGTCTAAGAATGGTAAACAGCAGCTTTAAGTGGAGACAGCGTGCCATGGCCTCGCTTGTGGCAGATTTTTGGGTGGAGCCAATAACTCTCGGAATAAAACTCTAATCGACACAAATCAAAATTCAAATGAAAGCCAAGAGGAAGGGCTAAATTTCATATGAAGACACCTATGGCGATTCCATGTATTTTTATGGCTATCGACCATGGAAATTGATTGACTGACTGACTGAGGGTTCCAGAATGCTGCATCCAAGTAGTCAATTGACTGCAACGCTGAGCTTGTGTGATTTTGACAAAAAAATACCATTTTGCCCTTGATCGACCGATATATGCTCACCACCCATTATCCACAAAAGAGATCCTCATTTTGGCAAGTTGTGGACCTTGACAAAGTCCCCATCTCTTGAAAACCCATTTTCCATTTTCTTAGATTTAGATTTTTAGTTTAGTTTCAATCATCAATGTAATTGTTGTGTAATTTGGTTTGGATATTCTTCAAGACTTGAGACCTCTTGGGGATTTGGTTTCTTGCATCCTTTGGTTTGGTAATGATAATTCATTCCTCTTGATTTCTTACTTTGTAGCTGTTAATTGTTGTTGTTTTCTTTAATTATTTTTGTAGATTAATGATTCCTAAAATGTTTAAAGCTTTTCTTATGTTGTTGAGTTTGTTCTTCATTTCATGTTCTTCATGTTCTTCATGTTCATCATTTACTATTTTTGGCAAAACCCCATTGAAGCTCTTATGAGTTCTTCAAGCTTTTTGCCAAATTAGGAAATTTCTTAATTTTCATTAGAAATCATGTCTTGATTCATAGTTTGTTGTTGTCGTATGCTTGTAGCTTTCAAAGCACTTTTCCCTCCTTAGTTTCTTTCAAACTTTAAAATAATGTTATTGTGTTCAAGCTTCATAAATCTTCAAGTTTTAATTATTTTAATTTTCAATTAATGCAACTGGTTTAGAAATTATGGGTTTAGGGTCTAGGTTCATTTAGAGCCATTAATCGGAGTTTATTGAGACTCGGGATTTACAAACCCGTTGGGATTGACGACCCCAATACTTGATCGACATTTGGGATTGATAACCCCGAATCATGGATTAAGTGCTCGGCAAAAACCGATTGATCGTGGAGAAGAACCAAACACCCTAAACCCTTATTTCTCATTATTTTCATTTAAATTATTTTTAATTCTTGTCTTAGTTGATTAGCTTTTAAAAACCCAAACAAAAGTGAATTATGCTCTATTTAGCATAGTTAGTTTAGTTTTATCTTACTTCATGAAAATCAAACGCGAAATAGCTTCCGATTAGTCTTCCTTGAGAGACACGACTCGGGATTCAACTTACCGCTCTACAATTGACTCCGTATTATTGCGGAGACGATTTCTCAAAACCAATTTCAAATTAGAGTGCTAGGAAATCTTCGATCAGTACCACAATTGAATCAACAAATGATTTATTCCTTGAGAACATCTATCCTTGTCATGAAAGGATAGATAATAAAAAGAAGTATGCAAATGTGATTAAAGATGTTGGTACTAATGTTCTTGAAGATGTCACCACATCTAGTTTGTCATCTAGGACAACATTTGGTTTGACTCTTATAAGTGAGAATCGCGAAGAAGTAAAAGGTGTAAAGTTATTAAGACTTCTGACCTGGCTTCATAATATTCCCGTTCGATGGTGTGCCAAACTCGATCAAATAAGCTCTAAGTAGCCCTGATTCTTTACTCTGGCAAGATGGTATCAGTAGTGAGATATAATCCATACTACATAACAATACAAGGGAGCTGGTTGATCTTCTAGCTGGTCATAAACCTTTAAGATGTAAGTGAATCCTAAAGAAGAAGTATGTATAAAACAGATGCAACTATTGATAAGTATAAAATACAACTTGTTTCTAAAGGCTTTAACCAAAAGGAAGAGTATGATTTCTTTGACACTTATTCCCTTATTAAGTGAATGACATTTATCCGAGTGCATCTTGAGATTGCTTCTTTTTAAAATCTTGAGGTTCACAAGATGGATGTTAAAACATCATTTTACATAGGGATATAAATTCTGAAATCTACATAGAACGACTTGGAGTGTTTGTTGCACCTAGTGAAGAAATAAAGGAGTGGAAGTTGATGAAGTCGTTTTATGAACTTAAGCAAGCTTTGAAGTAATGGCAAGTTAAATTTAATGACAAGATGATGAAAATGGTTTTAGTTAAACAATGTGATAAATTTGTTAATAATGTCAAAGGAACATCTAATTCACTTGTCATAGAATTTAATATGTAAATAATTTGTTGATCATGGGCATTATTCATGATTGTATCTTGGATACAAATTGAGTGTTGAAGAGAGATTTTGACATGAAAGATATGGGGACTCCAGATGTGATTCTGGGAATTAAAAAAAAAGTAGAAATCCAAATGGGATTATCTTGTCACCAACCACTACGTGGAGAAAATTCTCAAGAATTTTAACTCTTTTTACATTATAACATAAAAAGATTCCCATTTATATAAAAGTTCTGATTCATCACATATCTGAATTAGTAGCTCAATTGGAATACTCAAGAGTTATAGATAGCCTAATGTACATAACGAATTTACAAGACTAAAGTTATTCTATCAATAAGTTGAGTAGGTGATAAACACGATTTTCACATGAATATTAGATCTTATTTTGTGAGGTTTCGATTATAGATTGTGCATAAACAACATGATTTAATCGTATTCATGCATTTGGACATTGTTACATATTTTACTCATTTTGTGAGTTATTTGCTAAATATTTAGCATAATTGAGATGCCGCGATATTAAAGAGAAGTGAAGTTTAGAGTTTACAAAGTGTTTAGACCATTAAGAGGGTGAAGAATCACTTTTAGGAGTTCCCTAAGTCGAGTATGTGTGAGGAAAGAGCAACTGGACAAGATTTCATGAAATATTCGAGAAGTTTCGCAACACATGGGTACTAAAATGCTCATAACTCTTACATAACTTGGAATTTAAAGATTTTTAACACATTTTTGGAAAGATAATTAAGTTGTCTTTACAATTCTTTTTACGATTTGTCATTCGAGGTTATATCGAGAGGGATGAAAATTGTTTGAGCTGAAAGAACTGCAGGAGTCATAGTAGCAAACTTGGGCGTTACCGAGGGCTATTTATTAGGCAAGGGGTCGCGACACGGGTCGCGAATGGCCTAAATAACATTGCCAAAATACTATATTTGGACTTTATTGGGAAGACTTGTCTTAAATTTATAAAAGAGAGGCTAGAAAACCATCTAAATACAATAGAAAGGGTAGAGAAAAAAGAATAGAGAGTTATTGAGAGTAAGATTGAGAGAATTGGAGCAAGCTTAGAAAAGAAAACATGAAGAACACGAAAATCGAAGGATCTAATCCATACAATCCTATGATTTTATCTTTTTATTTTTTCAATATTTTTGGTTCTTGAATTACATATATGCATAATTATTTGACAACCTCTTATGCTTATTAGTTTTAATAACTCATAAATCGAGAGACGAGGTTTGGTAATAGAACTTTGAATTCAAAATACTCTAAGATTGAAAGGTTTGAGATTAGAAGTGATGCTTTATAAATCTTCGAAGCTTTTTGGAGTTCTAAATATGAGTTCAAACAGAGACTTTGTTTCATCTTTAGAATCCATGACTTAATCACTTCGAGAGAGGGATTGTAATAAATTTATTATTATTAACATATATTGAATTGAATCACAATCAATACTTGGTTTATTGAAAAGGACTTATATTCGAGTATGACCCCTTTGCTACTTTTGTGTTTATAATTCATTATTGCATAATTGACTGATAACCTTTTGTGCTTGATAGTTTTAATTGCTTGACAAACTTTTGTAACTATTAGGTTTCATAAATTGAATATAAAATTGAGATTTATCAATAAGCTTTCAAACATGAATCATTTTAATCAATAAGACTGAGAGGTTTGAGATTAGTAGTGAATTCATACAAATCTTTAATGTTTTTTAGAGTTCTAAGTGTGATCTTGAGAATACGTCTCACATTTAGAATCCACGGTTCAATCACTTCGAGAAGGGTTAAACTATACGTGTGATTGACTTATAACCACAACATTACTTGAGTGATTAAACATGATAGACATTGAAGGTTTATTTTAATTCTAAACCCCATAATATCTCCCTTATTATTTGAATATATCTATTCTTAGTTTTTGCTCTTGTTTTTGCTCTTGTTTTTGCTGAATATAATTAGCCACATATAATTATTTGTTTTATGTTCATCATTAGTAATGCTACCAAACAAATCATCTTTTATATTCGTTTAAATAAAGCTAAATTATCATAATTATATCACTTATTGAATTCTATACCATTGGTCTTTATAGAATACGGCCTTAATCATCGTATACTACATTTACGCCATATACTTGTAGTTAGGTAAAAATACACATAAACAAAATTAGTGAACAATAGGTTCACAAGCTATCCAAGCCAAAAGCATTAGAAAACACTAATTAGAGTGTCACAATAATCAAAGTATACTTTGGATTATGAGTTGTACTACTTGAGATATCTAGTTGTAATTGAAGGGTATAATGATTCTAATTGTATTTTAGACCGTAAGGATTCCTCTTCCACTAGTATTTATGTTATTACCGTTGGAGGTGATGCGGTATCATGAACGTCCACAAAACAAACATGTATAGCTCGATCCACCATGGAATCTGAGTTGATAGCTTTGAATAAAGCTAGTGAAGAAGTAGAGTGACTTCAAAACTATCTGGAGGATATTCCATGTTATAGTAAATATGTGCCTCCGGTGATGATTCATTACAATAGTCAAACGACTATTATAAGAGCGCAAATATATGATGATAAGTCTAAACATATTCACCGTAGACATAACATTGTTAGACATCTAATCTTAAATAGAGTGATGCTAATTAACTATGTCAAGTTAGAGCATAGAAGGTCCTCTGGCAAAAGGGTTAAAATGAGATCAATTGAGTCGTCTGATAGAGGGAACGAGATTAATAATCCACAAAGTAAACAACAAATATAGTGCAACTCAATCATTATGAATGGAGATCCCATGAACTGAGGTTACTAGTAAAACCAATCTATAAAGGATGCGTTGTAACACTTGATACAAGTCACATCTCATCCCTGTAAAGTAAAAACAAAGTGTTAGAACCTGCAAAAGTGTGGTGAGGTTGTCTTTGACTTTTAATGATTTCTAGAGTATAGCACGTACTTAGATAGATGATCATGTATATAAACGAGAAGTGTGGGCCACTGTTTTGCATGTAATTGTGGTATTTTTCTCGTGTTTCTAATTAGGATTTTATATTGTTTTTATTAGTTTTGAGTCGATTAGTTAGTTTTCTAGGTTGTTTTTCTTGTTTTATTGTTTTTCGTGTTTCTTTTGGATTTTATATTTAATATGGTTAAATGGGTTCAATTGATTTGAGGTTTGGTGTAATTTTTGGGTTTTGATATTTAAAATTCCATTTAATAGGTGGCTTGATGATTTGAATTCAAGCTAATGCATGGAAGCCGAAATTCAAGCCATGGCTTGCCATGGCATGCCAAAGTTGTGCCAAGAAGGAGCTCCAAAAGTGGCAAACTTTCTGGAATGGTGGTCATCCATTGCCATCTCCGCGCCAAACAAGACGGCTAGGCAGCGCCTGCCAAGTCATTGCTATCTCCGCGCCATCCCCTTGCGCCTGCCAAGGCAGTGCCCAGCTGCCAAGTCATTGCCATCTCCGCGCCACGCAAGATAGCTAAGAAAGCAGCGCCCAAGGCAATGCCAACTCGTTGCCATTGATGCGCCAAGAGCATGGCAGCGCCCAAGACCCAGCCTGGGACTGAGCCACATCAAGCCACCTTGAGCAACCTTGAGCCATCTTGGTCAACACGGGTCAATTTTGGTCAAACCCAGGATTTTCAAGCCTCTAAGGCTATTTTGTCCCATTTAAACCCAATTAAAACTAGTATAAATAGGACCCAACTCTCATTTTGTAAATTATCTCACCTCCTCCCAACCCAAGCTTGGGTTTGAGATTAATTTTCTCTCTGTAGATTTAACTTCAAGCATTTTTATTGGATTTATAAGCTCAAGAAGAACTCAAGTACTCCCTTAGATTTTAATTTTGATTGTAATTCCATTCAAGCTTTTGGATTCTCCTTTTAATTCAAGTAAGCTTTCTTTTAATTTCATGCTTGTTCTTCAATTTATGCCTTTTGCCTTAGCTCTTTGATTTCTTGTTAAATCTTGTGAATCGTCCATGGAATCTAGATGAGTGACACATCTAGATCATAGATCGAGTCCTTGATCATTTTTATTTTGAGTTTTTCCTATGCTTTATTTTGATTTTTATTTTCATGCATTGTTTCATGTTTAATCCTAGATCTACTCCTTGTCACTTGTTATTCTACGTAAAGTTTTAAACTTAGACGTCAATTTTCATTGCTCTTTCTATTCATGCTTTCGATTTTTGTCAATTTGCATTATTCAAGTTTTTATGTTCATGCAAGCATGGTTGTACCTTGAGCTTTCATGCTTGTACTTGGTGAAACATTGCTTGTTTTTGCTTAATTTTCATTGTTGCTTGCATTTTCATATTCGAGGCATACGACGAGGCATCCGACCAACTTGCAATTTCATTCCTAGTTTAGTTTAGATAGGTTAATTGCTTGTTTTTATTTTCCTTTACTTTTCAAAGCTTGAAACACCTTGAAATTTATAATTGAATTGATTTCCGATAACACCAAGCCAAAAGAACATTTGATTTCCAAAACCACGAAAAACTACACTACAAAATGGCGCTGTTGTCGGGGATCGAACCTGGGTCACCCGTGTGACAGGCGGGAATACTCACCACTATACTACAACGACTTGGCTAAAAGTAGAACTTATGAATCCAAAAAGGTGTCCATGGCTAGAATAAAAAAAAATGTGAGTACATAATTGCGACCTTATTGTGTTAATACCATTATCTCGGTATACACTAAAGTGGAATAGCTCAAGACATAACGTCCACTAAGCCACCAGTATGCCCGATGGTATTGAATATGGAGGGTTCAAAGCCATAAGCCACATTTCCTTATACAATATTGTCTCTTAAGAACTATAAGTAGTTTGTTAGCATTCATACACGTGTTAATTTCAACTAACAATGAGGATTATTGGAAATTAGTTTTCTTAGTTGTGTAATTTGACAAATTTAACTTATCAAAAGCAAATTCGAATGAGTGGGAAATCCATACACGGAGATAACCAATTGAAAGGACCATTTGTAAATGGGAAGAATAATGAATCTAGACATTGTGTATGTATGGATTAGAATCTTAATAAATCTAGACATTGTGTATGTCCAAGATTCATGTGTGTCTTCTCATATTTATAACCATTTGGAGTTACATGGATATTGAGAGATGCGTTTATACCTAAAGTTACAAAATGGATAGTGCACTCTCTTAAGTGCTCCAAAAACCCTCATGTGGTGGATGGTGCATATAAATAAGACTACTTGGAAGAGTATAAAACACAAGCAAAGAAAGCATTTTCACTCGTGCACTTGTAATTTTGTAGACAATGAATGTGGTTACATCGTGGATCACCATCTGCATCACATTTTGCTCGACATTCGGCATAACATAGTGCAGCGCACTTCTCGTACCATTCTCATTCGAGCGTTCTAACTAAAAGACGAAAGTCATTCTATATTTGGGGATAACGTACTGTGAGCACTAGTCGAGACGTATTCGTATGGCGGATTGAAGATCTTACTCAACTCAAACTTATTGTTATTTCTTGTTGCGGATGAAGGATCTTACTCAACTCGATTTAATGTTTATTTCTTGTTCAAATAGACGGCTTTTACTTACTTTGTAATAGTTAGTTTTATTTCATTGTAATTTACATTGTAAGCCATCGAAAGACATTTGCCAATATTTCCCAACCATGGACTTAGGCAATGCCTAGAAAAAGAGTAAAAATCTAAACATAAGCAGTCATGGGCCCCAACACTTAGGTATGACTAAACAGTATTTTTAGAAAAATGATAAATATGAGTGTGTGTGTGTGTGTGTGTGTGTGTGTGTGTGTGTTTTAGATTGTTTTTTAATTTCAGCTCTTAGTAGTTTCTTGGACTCAACATAAAGATACGACATCAAATCTAAAGGTTAGTAGTTTTATTTTCCTTTTTTTTAGAAATAGACACAAGCAAATGCGAGAAAACGACAAAATGTATGGCAAGGTTTGATTCGTGTCAACTCACAAATCAATCATACTTCACCTTTTCTAGGGGCTAGAAACATGAATTAAGAGTTATGTATTTGGCCATGCATTTATTTCCTCTCATGAGAAGAGATACATAATTGAGATTTGGATATTATTTCTTAGGAAATTATTTTCCATCCTGAAAATAGTGCATGATGTTTTTTTTTTAATGGGATTTGGAGAGTAAATTGAATATGAAAGGAAAATATATATATATATATATATATATATATATATATATATATATATATATATATATTAATTATGAAAGTTAATATAATATAAATTTGATCAAATAATTAATATGGATGAGTAGTTAGACATATAATACGACTAAATAATAGACTTTGAAAAAAAGTGTGAAAATGATTTATAATCAATAACCTGATAATAGGAAAATGAAACTATTAATTAACTGAAGAATAAAAATACGTTAATAATACATTTCAGCGTCCCACCTTCTTCTTTTCTTCAATCTTCTTTTTTAAATCATTTTTCAATGGTTTTTGTAGTTTTTTTTCTCGCACCCTTCTTTGGTTGATCCTTCACTGGTTGAGTTCCTTCATCCTTCATTATTTATTGTAGTTTCTTATTTGCATACTTCTCCGGTTGATCCTTCACCAGCTCACACTACCTTTTGTTGACAACAACCTACTTCTGTCCGATCTATAACAATAGACTATAATCATTCACAATTCATATCTTGAATATAAAAATAATAATAATAATAATAATAATAATAATAATAATAATAATAATAATAATAATAATAATAATAATAATAATAATAATATTAGTTAACATTCAAATGTCATTCAATATGAAAGATGAAAGTCCATGCTGAGATTTCTAAACTAAGAACTTTAAAAAAAAATAGTAGCAATAGGTTTTCAGAAAAGAAGAGACCATAGTTCAAAATTGTAAAGACTCACACACTCATGAAACTACAGTTTTCTAAAAATTAAACGTGACAGTTACAAAATCGGTCCATTTGTGATTTTTTTTTTTTTTTGGCACTTTCTTGCTTAGTTTTGCTCACATTTAACTCAAGAATTATCACCCAAAGCTTGCTGGCCATAGCATAACGTGTACTTCGTCTCCTCCATCAAAGATCAAATATTCATCTTATCAAGAATTAATTAATCATTAACATTGCTAATCCCAGTGCGTTTAGATTCTAAATTCATGCATAATTTCTTGTTTTATGAAGACTAAAATAGTATTTTGAAAACACTCCCAATACAAAACTGGTTTAGTGCACAAGATAACTCTGTATTCAATTATGAACCAACACAATAAAGTCATAAAAATACATAATTAACACGAACGACTAACATGATATCACAAATATATGGAACTGCATCCCTCCATCAAGAAACAAAAGGCCAAAGTAAAATTAAAAAAAGAATGTAAGATGAAGTGACGCTTTTATAAAGAAAAAGTATCAGCTTTAATATAGAAAGTGACTGCTTAAAAGAGAAAATGCCACACTATGAATTCAATCTTCAAAATCAAACAGAATAAGAAAAGAAAATAAAGATAAAGTGCATAAATTAGTACAAATTAAAGGTGAAATACTTGTAAGAAAAATTACCAGTATATTAAGAGAAAGTGACAGCTTTAAGAGAAGTTTTGCAATTTTCTTATTATTGATTGATAAAACTTCCTACATTTGTTTACCGTTCACCCATTTAACAGCAACGGAGGAGGGGGAGGCTATGGAAGAGACAAAGTCGAAATTCTTTAAACAAGCATCAATAATTTTACCACTCTTCTCGTCAATCATAATCTGCAATTTCACGACATCACCACTCGTCGAGGTTTCGACGAGACCCGTCCCGATAGTGGTCGGCTGGCGCAAAGGGCGGTAATTGGAGATCGCAATTGATTGGGAATCGTAGTTGACGTGTGCATTAATAAATCAACACCATAAAATTAGGGCAAGTAAATTAGACACGAGAATTAGAATTATTTGAAAATAAATTAGGAAAAATAAAATTGCAAATTGGAAAAGTATCTCATGAAATTGACGGCAACAAGTGAAAGTATCGGCGACGACAGATTGACGAAGAAAACATCAATTGCGAGGATAACTTAAAGAAATTGGGATTAGGTTGATGGGTAAGAGCACGATGTTAATTGGGGGCAAAGGCAAGATGTTAAATCGGAGGCGGAGACGATGTTAAATCAGCAACAATAGCATGACAGAGGTAGCGTCAGAGATTCTGTTGAAAGAAAATGAGATTGGATAGGGGTAGACGAAGAAAAAGAATGTTGCGTTACTATTTTTTTTTCTTTTATATGAGATCCAATTTAAACGATGCGAATTTAAATTTAGAATCTATCACATAAAAAGAAATATTGTATGACCGTTACTTTTTATGTTTTTTTGCTCATAGAAATAATGCTAACATATGATTGCATATATATCGAGTGGTCAAACAGGAATTTAAATAGTTCGCGTCATTTAATTTGAACTAAAAATTTTGGAGTTTTCTTAGCATTATATCTATATGCCTGCGCAGTCTCGTTGAATAGCCTAACTTTGTTTGAATTGTAATTAAATTCTACGATGGAGAGAGTTTTTATTATAAAGTATAAATACTTTCCAGAAAAATGTCACATCCAATCCAACTTTAGAACCCGAACCCGAACCCGAACCCGAACCCGAAGCTCCTCTTATTTCATTACACAAGTGTACGGAGAGGCTTTGGTATATCTATCATATATTTTGTAAAAATACATATGTTTACGGATATTTACCGTAAAAATATTGTTTAAAAAAAAATTAACAGATGTATACATCTGAAGTACAAGTGACCATGTACAACTGACCCAACGGTAATTAAATATATCTAATTTTGTCAAAGATAAATAAATGTGTAAACTACGGCAAGAAGTTACCACGATGTATTAATTTCTATTAACTAATAACAGTAAAACTCATTTACTGATATTAAGGAACAGTTAACTGCTGGAATTAATAAATACACACAACAATTGCACACGCATTTACAACTTACCCACAATTGATAGTAATTGAGTACTAAAAGAAAATCACAAAATTTATCCATCGTTCTTTAATTTGGTCACGAGTGCATGGATTGAGTGCCGACATCAACTTTTGTTAGCAATTTGCTAATTTAGTAATTATTGTGCGTAATGACATATCAAACACCCCCACAAAACCTAAAAACCGTAGCCTGCACGCTTACAATTGTGATAATTAAGGTAGAAAGCAAGATGAAAGCTAGTAAAAAGCAACGAAAAAAGAAGCTGAAA
>BMAC01000551.1:216943-274273 GCA_014905375.1 Phtheirospermum japonicum
AATTACAACTCTCAGACTCCTTTCTCCTCTCCAATTCTCTCGAATTTCTGTTCTTGGTTCTGTGTTTCTGTGAGATTTTGAAGGATGTCTAGCTCTCCACCGCCGACAGTCCCTGAACTACCAAAGGAGGTTCGCCGCTCCGGCGACCAGATTCCGTTACCATATCCAAAGCTGGGCGGCCTAGATATTCGTGAAGAAATTGGTGGTGGTAGCTCTTCAAACCCACCACTATCAACATCGCCGCCTGATTTGCATGCGCCTGTTCCTCTTGCTGCCGTGCCTGTTCCATCGTCGGTCGATGCTACGCCGGTTACACAGGTGTTCCCTGGACAGCCCGGGAACGAGATTGACATCGATAACCCCCCCGATTTAGCTTTTGTGGCTGAGACCTTTGGCCGCGTAGGGAATCCTACCTTGAAGCGGTCCAGGCGTTTGCGCAACATACCGCCCGGCGTTGTGCCGCCCGCAGTCCCAAAAGAGCAAGGCAGGTCCGCGCCGCCACGTGCCGATTGAACACATGAATCTCCAGGAGGATATTGTTGTGGAGTCTGATCCCGATGATCATGATTTTCAGCCTACTGCTCCGATTGCCGGAGATGTGCCGCCGTCTGCTTCTGCTCCCAGTTTGCCGGAGAAGAAGAGGTTTACTCACCGGAAGCAGCTTGTACGTAAAGCCGACAGGAGACCCGGCCTGACGAAAGACAGTGTCTCTCCCAGCCAGACAAAAGTCAAAGTCTCTCCCAAGTCATCTGCCACTGAGTACTCTTCGCCTCCATATACTGTGCTAGATTTCATCATCGGCGAAGTTACAAGTTCCGCCAAGTCGCCTGCTGATGTTCCCCCACCATCTCCAATTCATGCTGCGTCGCCTGAGTTTGATACAGGTCTTTTTGAACATTCCCCTGACTCTTCAATGGATGTGCCCTTGAAAGATGTTCTTGTTGCATTCAAAAAGGACAAGAAGAAAAAGAAAGCAGCTGCACAGGATGATGTTGTTAGTCATGTTGGTAGCCCCTTACCAACATTGAGTCGTTCAAAGTCTGTCTCGTCCTCCCGCACTGTATCTGTTCCATCACATTCTCCCACGCAGTCCTCCTCGGCTGCATGTGATCACTCCCAGTCCTCATCTGGTACTTCAACTCCTACACCCGAGATTGAGGACATGGAGCCCTTTTCAGAGAAATTTTTAACCGCTGAGGCTGCTGAGCTGTTTGATGTGTATCAAACTCGCCATATGATCGCTGAGAGAAAAGTTCCGTTTGATTTGTTTGAGCACCACAACCTGATAGCCTACCTCCGATTTCATGGTATGTATTCCACAGTCTCTACCGCCGTTCCATTTGTTAGAGATATAGTTCTTGAGTTCTATGCAAATATGCTGCCCTCGATTGTTGATTTAAACTCTGTGAACTATGGGAAAGTTTTTCTGCGTGGTCAAGTATTTGCCTTTACCCCTGACTTAATTGATGATTTATTTGGCACCACTTCACATCGGGGTAATTTTGCTGCGGATGATATGGATGAGGTTGTGTCCTTTTTATCTGGTGGTATGGTACACTCGTGGTTTGAGCAACTGCCGAGCACTAGGCTCTCGTCTCTGTTTTCTATTATGCATAAAGTGGCACTTTGCAACTGGGTTCCTTCCAGGAACACTACAGTTGTTACTCGGCCTCAGGCTCAGTTTTTATTTAAGCTTGGGAAGGGTGTAAAGTTCAGTTTCGGGCACCATGTTTTTGATATCGTGACTAAATTTGCGACATCAAGGTCTGCTGCCTCGTTGTGCTTTCCCTCTCTTATTTTCAACTTGTTGAAGAACCAAGGTCTGCGGCTTCTCCCAGATGATGTGCTCACTGGTGATGCGGATTGGTTTGCTTTTCGAGGCCAACACACTACTGGTGCAAGGGTGATCGATTTTCCTTGGCAGGCTCCGGTTCCTGCTGATGTTGATAGTGATGTTGAGAAGGACGATCCCAACATGGTCCGCATTTCTGCGCAGCTTTTGCGTGCGCATGTTGCTTCCATTGACGTACAAATTTCTAAGCTGCAGGCACTTCGTTGCTCGCTGTTGGAGGCCCTTTCCCTTTCTGGCCAAAAAGGGGGAGAGGATGATGCGAACGTAGGGGGAGAAAGTGTTGATGGAGAGGATGCTGCTGATGTTGCCGGAAATGATGCTGCTGATGCTGAAGATGCTGTTGCCGCCGAAGCCTTGGCGAGCCTTGCTCAAGAGAAGAGGCGTAAGCGAATACGGGCGCGTGACAAGGCTTTGAAGAAGATGATGAACTTGAGGGAGAAGAAGAAAAGGAAGAAGAGTGGTGAAGGAACTTCGACATCTCCTCGACGGTCAAAGAGGATTCGAAGTCATTAAGTTCCTTTACCCTGTTTGTTTTGAGAAGTACTGGTTATTTTGAACAATGTTGGTTTGTAATGTTGGTTTGAGTGTTAACAACATTGGATGTTTTGTTTAGGGGGAGTTTTCTATCTTAGGGGGAGTTAGTATTTTTATTTTCATTTGTGTTTGCGTCTTAGTGTTTTGTCCATAAAGGCAAAAGGGGGAGATTGTTGAGGAATTTATTCTTGGCAATAATTCCTATTTTGTTATTTGCCTTTCTTGGGCACAAAATTAGTTAGGAAACTAGATATAGGTCAATATTATGTTTCCAAGTTTATGCACAAGACTTTAATTATCTCTAGATTGTGTCTAGAATTTGTTTTTAGGTATTTACCAAGTTTAGGATATTAGAATTGTCTATTTAAGAAACTAGAAATCCTAAAGCTTGGACTTACGGTTTTTAGAGTTTTACTCACGGGATTTCGTGAAGGACGCAAGACGCAAGGAAGACGCACAAGAGAAGAAGAACACGAAGAGGAAAACTACTTGGAGCCAACGTTCGTGAGAAACAAGATCTTTGAAGTTGCGTGACCAACGGAGAAGATCTTGCCATTCCGGCAATAAGTATTTAGTATCAAGTTTCTTGATATTTAGTTTTCATATATTACTTCATATTTTGTATTGAACGTAAATTGAAAGTAATATAGTTTTCGGGTTTGTACACCCAAGTTCACAAGTATTTACTTGTGAACTGAATTTGTTAAATCGTGTTCTAGTATTTTAATTTTCGCTGCATAAATTTACATTACTCTGGTCGATGTTGTTAACTGGTGTTGTTAACATTGATTAACAACATCGTGAATCTGAGATTTATTTTTAAAACCATAGACCTTATAATTCTACATCTCGTTAATCAGTTTTTCATTTTATTGATTGGTTCGTAATATGCTTTGTGCATGTTTTCTTTTGATATCTATGATTGTCTTGTTTTTGTGCTTTGTGCATTTTCTTGAAATTTCGTGTTCTTTTGTGTCGTTTTTTAAAAAACTTTCGTGTTTTAAAAACGACGTCTCTTTCGTCTTTTAACTTGACACCATTTGATGGAAAAGCTGATTTTCAAATTTGCCAGCAGAAAATGAAGGGTATTTTGGTCCAACAAAAAGTTTTCAAATCTATTGTTTCTTCATTTACTGCTGGCACTACTGCCGAGAAAAATGCTTAAATTGATGAATTTGCGTATTCATCTATTATTTTAAATTTGTCTGACTATGTGTTACGTAAATGTGGCAAACTTGATTTTGCAAAAGAAATTCGGGACAAATTGGAAGAGCTTTATACTGAAACGTATTTGCCGAGTAAATTGTTTTTACTTGAAATTCTTTTTAGGTTTAAACTTGATTTGTCAAAAGATATTGATTGTAATCTTGACGTTTTTACAAAACTTGTTTTGAATATCAAACAAACGGGTGACAAACATATTGACGATTATTCCCGTATTGTACTTTTAAATGCTATTCCTTATACTTAGAATGATGTAAAACCTGTTGTTAAATATAGAAGAGATCAGGTAAGTCTCGACACGGTAATAAATGGTTTAAAAAGTAAAGAGTTGGATTTAAAAGCTAATAAGGGAAGTAATAGTCATGGCGAGGTTAATTTCGTTAGAGGTAGGTCGAGAAACCATTTTCAAAACCCCCAGACCTCCACTAACCAAAATAACCAAAAATTTTCTAAAAAGAAAGGCAAAGCAAAGAGTAGGTTTAAATCTCGTCCAAGTGGTCGCAAGTGTTATTATTGTGGTGATCATAATCACTACATTAAGGAATGTCCCCTCCCTAAGAAAAACAAACAACAATCTGATAATGCGAACATGATGTCTTATAATGAGAGTATGGGTGATATTTATATGGTTATTGAGTCTGATGAAATGCATGATAATGTGAATTTTGTGCGTTCTAATCTATGTGATAATGAGTGGATTGTTGATTCTGCATGCACGTTTCATATGTCTCCTCATAAATATTTGTTTTCGAATTACAAATAAGTTAAGCATGGGCATGTTTCTATGGCGAATGAGAAAGTATGCGATTTTGTTGGTTTTGGTGATATTTGCTTGCACTTTGAATCCGGTTATGTTTTAACGCTTAAGAATGTGCGCCATGTGCCTGATTTAAGTCATAACCTGATCTCTTGTGCTGGACTTGAGGATGATGAGTTAGAAGGTAGGTGGGGTAAGGGTGTTATGAAAATCATGAAGGGTTCTCTTGTTGTTTTCAAAGATGAAACG
Organism: Phtheirospermum japonicum; assembly: GCA_014905375.1. NCBI lineage: Eukaryota > Viridiplantae > Streptophyta > Magnoliopsida > Lamiales > Orobanchaceae > Phtheirospermum > Phtheirospermum japonicum. The sequence goes on from BMAC01000551.1 coordinate 221,560, forward strand.
TGGCGAAACTTATATGTTTGCACTGTTGACTGTAAATCTATGTCAAATTCTGCGAACTCTTTGCATGTTGATCATACTGATTTATGGCATAAACGTCTTGGACACATGAGTAGTAAGGGTTTAGAAATTCTGCATAAACAAGGTTGTTATGGTAAGGATAAAGTCTCTTGAATACCCTTTTATGATATGTGTGTTAATGGCAAACAACAACGTGTTCAATTCCTTGTTTCCCCTTCCCCGAAAGTTTCTGCCTGTCGTGATAATCTTGAGTATGTGCATGCTGATGTGTGGGATCCGGCTAAAGATCCCACACAAGGTGGTAATCGATATTTTCTTTCTGTGATTGATAATTTTTCAAGAAAAGTATTTGTGTTTCTTTTGAAAAATAAGTCTGATGTTTTCGAAAAGTTTAAAATTTGAAAAACCTTGATTGAAATCAAACTAGAAAATGGATCAAATTTCTTAGGACTAATAATGGACTCGAATATTATACTAACGTTTTTGATAAGTTTTGTCCCGAGTCTGGCATTCGAAGGCATCGGACAGTTGCGTATACCCCGTAGCAAAATGGGGTTACGAAATGAATGATCCGTACTCTACTCGAAAGAGTTAGATGTATGTTGTTCACTTCTGGTCTTTCAAAAAAGTTTTGGGGCGAGGCTTTATTAACGGCTGCATATTTGGTTAATAGATTCCCCTCCGTGCCTTTGAATGGTCAATGTCCTGAGGTAGTTTGGTGTGGAAGAGAGATTGATTATTCAAACTTGCGTGTTTTTGGTTGTGCTGCGTTTGTTCATCAAAGACTTGATAAGCTTGAACCTCGTTCTGTGAAATGTGTTTTCTTGGGTTATCCTAAGGGTGTTAAGGGTTATAGGTTGTGGCTTAGGAGTGAACCGGGCTTTAAAGTGATTATTAGTCGTGATGTGATTTTTAATGAGTTTGAATTCCCATGTTTACCTGCTTCTGTGCATGTTGTTAATGAACCTGACCCGACTCCAAGTGAGGTGGAGCCTATGCATGTTAATAAGTTTGATGATTCGCATGATATGCCTGTTGAAATCGATAATATGTCTGTTTATGTTGTTGATGATGTTTCTAATGATTTACCTGCTGAAAATGTTCAAACCTCTGATGTGAGTGCTGAAAATGTTGAGAATATGCATGATACGCATGTGTTTGATGATTATCAACTTGCTAGAGATAGGGAGAAAAGAACTCGTTCCAAATCTGTGCTTTTATGTGATTATCATCTGACGTCGTATGCTTTTAGTGTGTTTGAATCAATTGATAGTAGTGAACCGAAAACATATCATGAAGCCTGAAAATCTCCTAATTCTCGTGCATGGTTAAATGCTATGAATATGATGAAATGAACTCTTTGCATGTTAACCAAACGTGGATCCTTGTGCCTAAACCTAATAATTGTCATGTCGTTCATTATAAATGGTTGTATAAGGTCAAGCATGAGAATGAAGGGGTTATATATAAGGCTAAACTTGTTTCTAAGGGGTTTACTCAAAAAGAGGCGGTAGTGTAAGCAATTATCATGATTAATTATCAATAAATGAGTCCCAGACCTTGAACTTCATTATTTTTACAATTGATCCAAACTTTTGTACACTCCGTTTTTAATATATTAATTTAAAATCACGTTAGTTTGCTCGCAAGAGTACGAGGTAACTGTAGGGTGATAAGTTTGACTCGAGTCGTATCTCTCGAGGAAACAACTGTTCGGTCTATCGGATGTTTTTCTCAATTTACGAACTAAAGTAAAATACATGTACATTTGGGGTTTTAAAAGAAATTGAATTGATCATTATAACTAAAGCAATAATTAAACTAAAGCTATTTAAACTAATTACTCTGACTAAATTATCAACTACGAGCAATAATTAAACTACTTGAACTTAAGAACTAAGAGTTAATAGCAACTAATCTAACAGCATGAATATAATAAATTATCACTAAGCAATGTACCATATGAATTTAAGAACGAATAACTAAGCATAAATCAAACGCATAAATAAACTAAAGTAATCCAATATCCAAAATCCAAGCATAAAATGATTAAACTAATTAAACTAGAATTAACTAAGAATTAAACTAGAAATTAACTACTAAATTAACTAAGAGTTTAGAAAACTTATTGTAACTACTAAAAGCAATGAGAAGCTCCAGCTATTCCGGAGTTGCACATCGATCTTGGGCGAAGATTGAATCCCGAACGCGAATTCGATGTTTTGGACGCGTTGTTCTTCGATCCTTGATCTCCGTCTTCAAATCTCGTTATGAGATGTGGGATTATGTTATATTCTGAGCTAAGAAACCCTAGGTGGTCGTGTATCCCCCCCAAAAATCCGGAAATATGGAGGGTTTATATAGATATTACAAGTCTTGGCGCACAAGAAACCCTTAAATCCGAATTCTGGGCCGTCGCGTCGACGGTGCGTCGACTGACGCGCGCTGGTGGCTCGGTGTCGGTGCTGCCTGGGCGTGCGCGTCGGCTGGGCGGGTGCATCGACTGACGCGGGCTTGCATCGATGCTTCAGCAAGTTGCGTTGACGGTGCGTCGACTGACGGCTTTTTCAGTCGACGCTTCAGCAAGTTGCGTCGACGGTGCGTCGACTAACGCTCCTTCAGTCAACGCTTCAGCAAGTTGCGTCGACGGTGCGTCGACTGACGCTCCTTCAGTCGATGCTTCAGCAAGTTGCGTCGATGGTGCGTCGGACCTTGCGTCGACTGATGCGGATCATGGCTCGCGTCGACGGAGCGTCGACGGTCGCGTCAGTCGACGCGACAGAGCGTCTGTCTCCGTCTCTCGATCTTTTGCTACTCGTTTCGCCGGAAAGCTCGTTCTCCTATTCTTGAACATCGAACTTTGTCTATTACGCGCTGAACTCTTCCGGTTACTTAGCTGTAAGGTGAAAACAACGAAATATCACCTATTTGCATCAATTACGATTAAAATACGGTAAAATAAGTCAGAACTATAAAAATACGGAATTATGCTTAAATCGTCCAACTTATACCAAAAAAAAATAGAAAAACGAACTAAAAAGCTAATAAAAATAAGGACAAATCTACTCTAATCAACTACCCCACGCTTAATTGGTTTGTTCGTCCTCGAACAAACGATAAATTCAAAGTATAACTAGAATGAAAATGAGTTCAAGCAGTGAGTCGTGCTATGCTACATACATAATTTTGAAAATATAGGTACAAGTTACGCACGTCAAACACTTGACCATTATTACATCATCACTTCAAAATAAAATCATGCATCCTCATGAAGGATAATATATAAGTGTATGCTCAAAAGCACTCAAGTATTTTCTGAATGGGACGTGTATACACTCAAATCATACAATTTACATGCACAATAAATAAGCACCGAAAATCAATCTCTTTTCAATCGCAAATTAAGTGTGTTGTCACTACTAAGAATCAGAAAAGGTCTTCACGGGTTGTAATGTAAGGCTCTTTGGACGGGTATGGAATATATAAGTCGTGTGGCTAATCGCTCACTCAACCTAATCTAATCAAGAAGCAAATTGCTTCACCTCGCTCAAAAATAAAAACCTCACTTAACTCTCATAACGTAGCCTTAAAATATATGCTATTTCCCAACTCGCAAACCATAAAACCGACTTGAAACTCAAAAATCACTTAATCACAACTCTATTGCCTCTTAAACATAAGGCCTCATAAAATACACAATTTGACTCAAGCCTTTACAAGCGCGTAGGCAATTAATCAACACTATCCACCATCCTATTATTATTTTTATATTTTTTTTATTTCCCCCTTTATTATTTTTTTATGGGGTATTATTATTTTTCTCTCTTTTTTTTTTTGGATGGCGGTCCTTAATTACAAAAATAATAAATTCCTAATAACAATTCCAAGACTCAAATAACCGATAAAAATACGAACTCCTACCCCACGCTTTTAATGGGTTAGTAGGGGTCAATTCAATAACATCACTCATGGCTAAAGGCATGGATTATTTGGCTATGATTGGCTCATTCGGAATTTATAGTGGCTAAAAATATATGTATATGGCCGGAATAGGGTTTTATATGTGCCTTAACTTCATGTTCAAAGTCGACTACACACAGCGGTTTCAAAGAGATATCAAGACTGAAACTTATTTACATACATGCAATGATGATAAACACTCAGGCTACTCGCTGGCTTTTTTGCATGAAAATTTTTGAATTGACGCTGCTTTTAAGGTTTTGCGAAATTGATTGCGTTCAAGTGCCATTTTACAATATATAATAATAAATTTTGAAAAATTATGCACTTATGCACGCTCAAAAACGAAAACAAATAATCATACATAGTCAACTTCGACAGGCATGCCATACAAACATAATTAAGCGTAGAAATAGCGATCAATCACATCAAAAATATGCATTTCAAAACAAAGACATCAAATTGCACTAACCATACTCAACCACCCCCCTCCCAAAAAACTTGGCAATCTCCTGATTGTCATAAATATTAAAGAAAATAAGAGTATGGGAGATAAGAAAACATCCCTGAAAATTCGATGGTCGAGTCTCTCCAAAAAAACTCTTTTGCAATTATCCTTCGCCTCAGACCGCGCGACTAGATTGTCCCGAACAAACCTATAAAAATAAATAAAACAAATAAACAAAACATGATTGCGATCAATTGCTACGCGCAAGTGCCCGGTGGCACGTCTTTTTGGATTTGAAACGACGGGATTGCGGCCAACGTCGTAAATGGCTGGGTTGCAGCTCATCCAAAGGTTGCTGGGCTGCGGCTAACTTGGGTCGGATTGCGACCTCGATCGATGAAATCATCGTTTTCCCTGAATGCTACGTTTAGCGGTTGATTGTCATCGTTAACGCCTTGAGTGGAACTAGCGGTAAGGCCTTGCGGTAGCGAGATACCGTTATATAACCGTTGTCCAGAAATAAGCGATTTATCGTATTTGCTGCACATCAACACACACATAAACGTACCACGAAAATTGACACAATACAAAAATAAAATAAATAAAAATTAAAGAAAATGAAAACTAACTAACGCTTGGGTTACCTCCCAAGAAGCGCAACATTTAACGTCATATGCTCGACGCAATTACTTGATCAAATTCTAGCTCGTGGTGGGTCCACGAACTCCTTCTTGGTACGATCACGATTCTTCATATAATTCTCGTAATAAGGCGTAAGTCGATGCTTGTGGACTTGGAATCCCGTGTTTGCACTCTCATCGTAAATAGTGGCGACTCCATACTCATCCATCTCTTTTATTAAAAATGGTCCACTCCATGCGACTTCAAACTTGGTTGGATCAAACTTACGATCGGAATTATACAGCACTAGTTGACCAACCTTGAACTTCTCGTTAAAAACTTCATTCGAATTCTTCTTCTTCGTTGTCCAATCCTTGCTATTAGTCTCGCCCTTTTTCTTCGTACGTTTAAAATTCTTGTAGGAGTCGAGGGAAACACATCTTGAATAATTATGCGGTAGCTTCGTCTCTTCTCTTGGCTCAAACTTCGAACGATCTCGTTGTGGTCTCAACTCCACTTTTGGCTCATTTTGAGGGACGTAAAACCGCATGGGCAATCCATCCTAAAATTCTACATTATCAAACTCTTCAATCGTGCCGATGCTCAAGAGCTCATTCGCGCAAGAATCTACTAAAYCAATAGTAGAACAATCGTTCTTAACAAATGATGCAGGACTCTTGTGAAAATCTTGAAGTGAAAACGTCACCGTTTTGCCCAATACGGACATAGTCACCCTCCCCTCGTTTACATCGATCACCGTACGCGTTGTAGACATGAATGGACGTCCTAACAAAATGGCGTGTTCTCGGTTCTCGCTTTGTACGTCACCAACATACATAATGACAAAGTCAACCGACACTACTAGCTTGTCTACTTGTACTAAGACATCCTCCACAATCCCCAAGGGTAGCCTTATCGTCCTATCCGCCAATTGTAATTTCATCGTGGTCGGCTTCAGCGGTCCTAGGCCAAATTCCTTGTAAATCGAATGGGGCATCAGATTTATGCTAGCACCAAGATCGAGCATCCCCCTTGCCGTTTGTCCATTCCCGAGAGAGATAGTTATACAAAAACTCCCGGGATCCTTCTCTTTAGGTGGCAATGGTTTCTTAAATATATCTCCAACTTCTCTTATCAAAGCTACAGGCTGATTTGTATCCAAACGCCTTTCCTTTGATGCTAGATCTTTGAAAAACTTCACAAACGCCGGCATTGTCTTTATCACCTCTAGCAGGGGGAGGTTAATATTAACATTCTTCAGTAAATTGTATAACTCCATGAATTTTTTATTCTCCTTGGCCGGACGTAGGCGACTTGGGAAGGGAACATGATCATAAATAGTCAACTTCTTGGGCGGCGAATTTAAGGAATCGATGGGGTCTTCAGCTGCTGTCGGCCTCGAATTATTTGGATTTGAAGATTTATGCATTAGATCAGCCGAATTGGTTGCATCTGCTTGTGGTTGGGTCTCGGCCTCCCTTTTGTTTTCCTCCTTTTCTAGCTCAATGCAGTTATCCACTTTTTTTTCCGCTTCTCGGCACATGAATAGCCGAGGCTTGTTCTGTTTGGCTTGGAAGAGTATTTTTCTCCTTCTTCAATGATGCCATGTCAGTTGCCAATTGTCCTACCATTATCTCCAATCTTCTTAGTCCTGACGAATTTTCAAGAGTGCTTTTGGCCATTTCAGCCATCATCGTTCTCAATTCTTTCATATCGTCTTGAACTTCTTTCATTTAACCTCGAACTCCCTTCATTTCTTCCTGAACATGTGTGAGGGCGTCTCGGTTCCGAATAGTTTCGGTAACTTGGTTTTGCTGCCAGACTAAAAGTTGATCAGTCGATTGAACTGTAGTAGGAGTTTGCCCTTGCACATGGAAATTATTCGGGGGTTGTGGTAGTGGTGCTTGCATGTGTGGTAGTCTCAGCCCGGAATGTTGTTGGTTCGAATAATACTAGATGGCATTGACATCCCCTCGTTAATCGTAGTTGGTTGGACATAAATTCGCTAAGTGTTCGGGAGACCCACATTGGTCACATGTCGCTACGACCTCCTTTGAAGAAACTTGACTCGTTCGCTGGGCTCTTGATGCTTCTAATTCTTCATTAAGTACTTCCCTAATCATCTCCTTGATCGTTTGACCATCTCTCACCAAAACCTTAACTCCTTCTTTATCTGTCTCGGTGGTGGAAACTTCATTAACTTTCAATTTACGAGGTCGTGAGTTGGTTTGTCTAGATTTCTCGCTTTGTTTCTCTAACACTCGTTTTGCCTCGAGGGTCGTTAAATCACCAAAGTCTCCTCCGGCCGCTATTTCAACTTCACTGTTCCCCATGTTCAACAAACCATCAAAGAAAAATTGATTAACCATCTCGGGAGAATAGTTATGGTGGGGGCATGCTTGTAAAAGTGTCTTGTAGCGCTCCCATGATTCATGAAATAATTCCCCCTCCAACTGTTCAATGGTAGCGATTTGCCTCCGAAGTTGCCCCGTTGTCTGTGCCGAATAATATTGATTTAAGAACTTCTCGCTTATCATCTCCCAATCAGTTAACGATCTTGGTTCTAAGGACAGTAACCATGTCTTCGCCTTGTCTTTCATGCTATAGGGGAAGCAAATCATTTGCATCTCCTCCCGGTTAAGACCATGACCTACAAATATGCCAACTTCGTCGATAAAGTAGTTTAAAAAAGCTAAAGGGCCTTCATGGGCATTTCCGTGAAAAGTCGGAAGTAAATTGATTTGATGCGGTTTAATCTCCACTTCCCTTGCAGTCGGCCCAAGAACAATAGCAGACCCAAAAGGTACAACTTTCGGACGTGCCAAATCACGCTGTCTAGGTGGTTGAGCGTGTCTTGGTGCTCTCTCTTGATGATAAACAACATAATCTCCTTCGTAAGCTCGGTCATCGAACCATTCATCTACAAACTCTCGTCGAGGGATTTGTCTGTCAGAATAATCGTCACGTATTTCTTCATCACGTTGAGCGTTCCTTCCTCTTAGTTGTAGCGGGGCCCGATTGTTTAGTGGTTGATTGTAACCTCCAAAGTATCGCGGCTCGCTTCCATACTCTCCCCGATGTCTTTGTGGAGGTTGGAAAGGTAACTCATTATTTAATGCATCGAACAATTCATCGTGCTCGCCTCCATGATTAGATCGTCTCACCATGGATTTGGGAATCTCGTCGCACACGAAATCAGTTGCTGTTGAAGAATCGTCCTCGGGAATAAAAATGGGTCTTGGTCTTGGCGGATTTGAACGGTGAATGTTGTCAATGAATGGTACAAGGTCGCGTTGAAGTGATCGCCTTCCTTTCATAAACTCAACAACACGTCAACGTACCAAATGGCAAAAACCAAGTGCGAAAATAAAAATAATAAAGAAAAGAAACTAATAAATTAAAAAGAAAATGAAATGAAAAACATCTTAAATTCCTACTCGTTGCTCCCCAGCAACGGCGCCAAATTTTTGATCCAAACTTTTGTGCACCCCGTTTTTAATAAATTAATTTAAAAGAACGTTAGTTTGCTCGCAAGAGTACGAGGTAATTGTAGGGTGATAAGTTTGACTCGAGTCGTAGCTCTCGAGGAAACAACTGTTCGGTCTTTCGGATGTTTTTCTCAATTTACGACTCGAGTCAAACTCATCACAAGGAAACAACTGTTCGGTCTTTCGGATGTTTTTCTCAATTTACGAACTAAAGTAAAATACATGTACATTTGGGGTTTTAAAAGAAATTGAATTGATCATTATAACTAAAGTAATAATTAAACTAAAGCTATTTAAACTAATTACTCTAACTAAATTATCAACTACGAGCAATAATTAAACAACTTGAACTCAAGAACTAAGAATTAATAGCAACTAATCTAACAGCATGAATATAATAAATTATCACTAAGCAATGTACCATATGAATTTAAGAACGAATAACTAAGCATAAATCAAATGCATAAATAAACTAAAGTAATCCAATATCCAAAATCCAAGCATAAAACGATTAAACTAATTAAACTAGAATTAACTAAGAAATTAACTAAGAATTAAACTAACAATTAAACTAGAAATTAACTACTAAATTAACTAAGAGTTTAGAAAACTTATTGTAACTACTAAAACCAATGAGAAGCTACAGCTATTCCGGAGTTGCACGTCGATCTTGGGCGAAGATTGAATCCCGAACGCGAATTCGATGTTTTGGACGCGTTGTTCTTCGATCCTTGATCTCCGTCTTCAAATCTCGTTATGAGATGTGGGATTATGTTTATTCTAAGCTAAGAAACCCTAGGTGGTCGTGTACCCCCCAAAAATCCAAAATATGGAGGGTTTATATAGATATTACAAGTCTTGGCGCACAAGAAACCCTAAAATTCGAATTCTGGGCCGTCGCGTCGACGGTGCGTCGACTGACGCGCGCTGGTGCTCAGCGTCGGTACTGCCTGGGCGTGCACGTCGGCTGGGCGGGTGCGTCGATTGATGCGGGCTTGCATCGACGCTTCAGCAAGTTGCGACGACGGTGCGTCGACTGATGCTTTTTCAGTCGACGCTTCAGCAAGTTGCGTCGACGGTGCGTCGACCTTGCGTTGACTGACACGGATCATGGCTCGCGTCGATGGAGCGTCAACGGTCGCGTCAGTCGACGCGACAGAGCGTCGGTCCTCCGTCTCTCGATATTTTGCTACTCGTTTCGCTGGAAAGCTCGTTCTCCTATTCCTGAACATTGAACTTCGTCTATTACGCGCTGAACTCTTCCGGTTACTTAGCTGTAAGGTGAAAACAACGAAATATCACCTATTTGCATCAATTACGATTAAAATACGGTAAAATAAGTCAGAACTATAAAAATACGGAATTATGCTTAAATCGTCCAACTTATACCAAAAACAAATAGAAAAACGAACTAAAAAGCTAATAAAAATAAGGACAAATCTACTCTAATCAACAATTAATTATAAAATAATAATAATATGACTAACCATGAGTAGCCATATCCTTCCCTGTTCTGTCAGTCTGATTGTTGAAAGGTTGGAATATATCTGATTTCTCTCTCCTGGCCGCTCTTAATTTCAGTCTATAATTTGCGTGAGTATGATAGAGAGTGAAAACTGAGAAACCATTGTTGCGGCGGAGAGAGGACCAAATATCTTTTTTTATAATTTTTATCTGCAAAGGCAGTTATTGCAGAACATGAATCACACGGTCTATCAACGTGTGCGGAGTTGGTGAAAACCAACTCTTTTATTAACCAATGTATATTAATGAAACTTATCTATTAAATTTATTAATTATATAAACCATTAATTATATGTTAAAACTAATTAATTAATATCTAATTATATATATGGCACATGCCATATATATCTAACATTCTCCCACTTGGCCGAGTGACACAATATACGTTCCTGGCTTAAAATTAATCATAATGTGCACATCATAATGATAAGTTTTAATTTCATTGGTCGATTCATAATTCATTATTAAGTATATACTAATATGAGTCACGGCGGTTCTATATCAATTACCCGACATAGCTCCTTTCATGTACCACAATATTAGTTTTCTACTTAAATTGTCATAAACATAAAATCAATAATGCTCCACATTAATATCTAATAATAGACAAGATCCTGTTAAAGTTGTGTCAACATTTATGTATACATTAATGACAAACAGTATATCTATTAATTTTTCAGAAACAATACATAAAAGAGCTCAAAGTGTCAAATACATAAAGCATAGAATCATTATGTTACATTAACAATCCCCATTCTTTCGACATGTTCAATAAATGCCTTTGGGGACAATCCTTTAGTCAAAGGATCTGCAATCATGAAATTGGTGCTAATATGCTTAATTGACATCTTTTATTTCTGAACTTCTTCTTTAACAACAAGGTATTTTAATTTCATATGCTTAGCACCTTTTGAATACTTGTCGTGTTTAGAGAAAAAAAAACTGTTGCGGCATTATCACAATAAACTCTCAGCGGCTTGGCAATACTGTCGACTATTCCAAGTCCTGAGATAAAATTTCGCAACCAATTTACTTGAAATGAGGCTTCAAAGCATGCCACAAATTCAGCTTCCATAGTAGGTGCAGCAATGACAGACTGCTTCACACTTTTCCATGATATTGGTCCCCCAGCTAATAGGAACACATAACAAGATGTGGATTTTCTCGTGTCAACACATCCGGCATGATCTGAATTTGAATAACCAATCACCTCTTAATGATCAAACCTACGATAAGTAAGCATGTGATCTTTTATCCCTTGCAAGTAACTCAATACTTTCTTTGCAGCTATCCAGTGATCTTTTCCTGGATTGCTTTGATAACGACCAAGCATTCCAACAACAAAACTGATATCTGGCCTCGTACAAGTCTGTGCATACATTAAGCTCCCAACAATTGATGCATAAGGAATATCTTTCATTTGCTTACGTTCCAATTCATTCTTTGGACATTGCATAAGACTAATTATTTGAAAATTGATTATCATTTTATATTAATTTAACTATATTTATAAATTTTTCAGATTATTTTAACATTTTATATTTTTTTTTATTTCTTTTATTTTTAAAATTTATTCTATTACTGTTTTTTTATTATTTTTCATTATTAAATAAGTAATTAGAGTTTAATTATGAGTTTTTATTTACTTATCAAATTTAATGATTTTTTAATGCAAAAGGCTAAATAATGCAAAATCATGCAAAATAGTTTATTCTAGACCTAAGAAGACGGTAAAAAGGCTAAAACATGACTCAAAATATGTACAAAAGTGTAACAAAAACGTACGAACCAACTGCGTGCGATATATCCGGGTGTGTCAACATTAGATATTGCAAAGCACCTGCTAAACTCTGATAATGAGTCGGGTCGTCAAAGGGAGGATCCGAGTCATGATTGAGTTTAGTTTTTGTGTCAACTGGTGTATGTGATAGATCGCATGTTGTCATGCCAGATCTTTCAAGAATCTCCTCTGCATATTTAGTCTGACTGAGAAAGCATTCGAACGAACTTCGTGCAATAGCGATACCCAAGAAATAACTAAGGGGACCGAAATCCTTCATCGCAAATTTCAAAGCCAAGAGTGACATAATCGGCTGTCTAAGTGTTGTGGATGACGTTGTCAGAATAAAGTCGTCAATGTAAAGAAGAAGATAAGCCAGGTCGTGTCCTCATTTGTAGATGAACAAGGAGTGATTGGATTTGCTGCGAGAGAAGCCAATGGAAGCTATGAAATCTGCAAATTGCTTATACCAAGCAAGAGGTGCTTGTTTTTGAGACCGTAAAGAGAATTCTTCAAGAGACACACGTCGTCGGGATGTCTGGAATCGCAGAAACCCGGTGGTTGATGAATGTATACTGTTTCATTAAGATTGCCATGTAGAAATGCATTCTTCACATCCGATTGGTGAATTAGCCAAGAATGACAGATGATGATGCTAAATATGGTACGAATCACAACGGGCTTCACCACTGGGCTAAAAATCTCATCCCAATCTACGCCAACCTGCTGAGACCTGCCATCACCTATAAGTTGAACTTTATATCGCTCAAAAGAACCGTAAGAATTCTTTTTGTGATGAAAAATCCACATAGAATGAATAACATCCACATTAGAGGGGCATGGTACTAAATCCCACGTGTTATTATTAGTAAGCAGTAATTTCATCGTTATGGTGGATTTCCAAGACAAAGATGCTTTTGGGTTACGTGGAAGAGGTGATGGAGCGGTGGAAGATTGGATATTAAAATGATATTTTGGACATATTATGTCATTCGTTTTACGATTTGTCATGGTGCGAATCGGGAGGTCCGATTGAGGGGCCAGATTTGGGTTGGATGGAGGAGTAGGGAACTGATTTAGGCCTGTTAAGAGTGGCCTAATATGGGAATTTTGAGGCCTGGATCAGCTGAGAGGACTGAAGGAAGGTGAACTATGATGGCCCGTTGGAAGTGGCTTAATAAGAGAAGAAGGACGCGGTTCGGGGCTGTTTGGGGCTGCTGGTGAGAGTGTCCTAGTAGCGAGAGTGGGTTCCGTGGGTGTGGGCTGGGGAAATTTAGTCTGGGCTTGTATGTGTGGGTAAACATGGTTATCCAAAAAGGAATAGGACGCTTGGACTGAGTTAATTTTAGCAAATGGGAAACGTGTTTCATCAAAAATGACATGTCGAGAGATTATGATTTTCTTGGAAGAAATGTCATAACATTTGTAACCCCTATGATTGGGCAAATATCCTAAGAAGACACATAGAGTTGAATGAGCTTGTAGTTTGTTGATTGAGTGGGAAGGAGAGAGAGGAAAACAAAGATAACCAAAGACTCATAAGTGTGTGTAGGATGGAGTTCGATTTTATAAAACTTTCATGGGGGAACGACTTTTTAGAAGTTTATGAGGGATTATATTAAGAAGATACGTAGCCATTTGCAAATCGTGATGCCAAAAAGTGTGTGGTTTGATGAGTGAACAAGAAGTGTTCGCATGATGTTATTTACAGCACATATTTTTTCGTTTGACTTTTCCGTTTTGAGGCGAGGTTTAGGGGCATGAAAAATGAAAGTCACATCCATATTGTTTGCAAAATGAATGAAAGACTTGATTTGAGGATTTTGTCCCATTGTTACATTGGAAAGCTTTTATTTACATTTGAAATTGGGTATTTACAAGTGTGTTAAAAGTTGTAAAAGTCGAAAAAGTTTGTGACTTTTTACTTATGGGAAAAGACCATAAAAAAATTGGTGCAACCATTAAGAAAGAACACATAATGTTTATGCCCTTCAGAACTTAATATAGGAGATGTCCACAAATCACTATGCACTATATCAAAAGGTAATAAAGTGCATGAAGAGGAAGAATAAAATTGTAGTTTCACATATTTACCAAAAGTACAAGATTGACAAGGACTAATGTTTGAAATGGGTTTACAATCAATAACCTTTTTATTCTTAAGCGAATTTAAAATTGAAACTCTAGGTGGCCTAAACGATTGTGCCAAAGACTGGGAGACAAAGCAGCAAATGTGGAAGGTGAAGTGGCTTGATGACGTGTGGTGGTGGTGATGGGGTAGAGATCGCCAGTGCTATTACACCTCATTATATTCCTCCCAGTCTAATATCCTTCACCGAAAACCCACAAGGATCAAATTCAATGCTCACATTATTATCAATCGTAAACTAACAAATAAATATGAGTTTTTTAATGAGTATTGGGGCATGAAGTACATTTTTTAAACACAGGGGGGGGGGGGGGGGGGGGGAGGGGAGGTATTTTTGTCCATACCCATAAATCGGGATCTCTTGACGACTACCAATAATAATATTTTTATTTTTGCTCAAATTAAAATAAGCCATAAGATTACCTCCCTCGCCTATCATATGTGAAGCAACACCCGAATCCATGTACCAGTTATTGTCCAGAGTTTAGAGTCATCGTTTCAAATGCTTGGTCCAAGTTCGTCAGCTGAAGTTGTATGTTAAAAGCCTATTATGGATGATTACCCAAGGTTTTCAGACCTAGATGGTGGCGGTGGACGGGACCATGTGTTGGTGGGATAGGGACATGGTGGCAGATTCCAAGTTTGTTGCTACGGTGCGACCCAAGGTGGATATTGTTGGTACTGCCATCACTGTTGTGCCCTAGGGGGCTAGTTTCGGGTACCGCCACTACTACCACCATTGTTGGACCCACCACGACCTTTCCCTTTCCCTTTTCCACGATTGGAGGATTGACTCCGGTTAAAGGAATTGGCCAGATTTCTTACTTTGCTGCTGCCCATGGGAAAAGTTACTTCTAGAACCACTGAAAGAGTTATTTCCAGAACCACGACGGTTAGAGTCATTTCCTGGTTGTGCAATCAAAGCCTGTTGAGAAGGTGCACGAGCAGTTGCTTCAACCTGACTTGATTTCCTTATTTCTTCCAAAAGTAACCGAGATCGGGCAGCGTGGAAGTCTGACAAGGGATCCATTTGAGATATGTTAGAGGCCACCGTATCAAGATTTTCATTTAGATCATTTATAAGACGAGTAACTAATCGATGAGGTGAAACAGGGTAGTCGACATTAGCGAGTTGATCCGCCAAACCCTTGAGTGCCTGACAATAGGAGGAAACGTCAAGGAAATCATCAAAGATGTTCGTGAATTTTGTCTCCAATGCCGAGGTACGCGCATTCTTATTATCAAGAAAGATGCTAGCAATGCGATACCATTATTAATTGGTGGTGGAATTCTTCTTCAATATGGGGATGAGAAGTCCTGGAGCGATTGTGCCGTAAATCCAAGTGAGTACAATGGCGTCAAGACTTCTCCAGAGGTTTTTGTCAAAACCTGGTTCCTTTTCCCTTTCCATTAAACATTATACGCACGACAATGAATCTTGAACAATCATCCCAAGAATCGTAGTGTCCTTTCTCCGATTCCATACGAATGGGAACGAAGTTCAAGGGTCGGTGGGATTTATTGGAGGATTCCACCATGGCAGTCGATAGAGAGCAAGAACAAGGGATGGTGGGCGTCGAGTAGGAAGATGACGCAGGGGAGGAGAAAGGAACGACTGAAGCTAGGTTTTTAGGAGTCTGTGACTCGTGATACCATGAAGGAATTAATCTGTGGTTATTCTCATTAACAACGTCAAATATTTATACAAAAACTTTGGTCAAACTTTCTAACTATATCTAGTTATAATTAGGGAATACAATAATTACAAATATATTTACCAAAACTAACTACGACAATCAAGGTAGTCTAACAAGAACGACTGACAAAAAAGGGAAAAGA
This sequence comes from Phtheirospermum japonicum, assembly GCA_014905375.1. Classification (NCBI taxonomy): domain Eukaryota; kingdom Viridiplantae; phylum Streptophyta; class Magnoliopsida; order Lamiales; family Orobanchaceae; genus Phtheirospermum; species Phtheirospermum japonicum. Next base: position 237,387 of record BMAC01000551.1, read on the forward strand.
GGGTAAGTCTTTCTCAATACAAATCTCGATTTATACAGAAAAAGAAAGAGAGATGTTGAGTAGGGGTGTAATCGAGCGTAGTCGAGCCGAACACTGTCAGGCTCGAGCTCGAACGAGCTCAATTTTCTCAAGCTCGAGCTTGGCTCGTTTGAAAACTCGGCAAGCTCGAGCTCGGCTCGGCTCGAGTTACATAATATTAATAAAAAAACCCTAAAAAGCATTAAATTAAATACTTAACATTAATTTTTATTATATATTTAGGGTATATATATAAATAAGTATGCATAATAAGGACAAAATGTTAAATCTAGTAAAACTCGATTAGGCTCGCGAGCCTATCGAGTTAAGTATCACTGAGCTCGAGTTCGAGTTCAATACATAATCGAGTAACTCGAGCTCGTCTCGATTAACCTCGAGTCGATTTCGGACTTTTCTCGAATCGATTCCGATTAGCTCACGGACCAGCTTAACTTACTTACGCCCCTAATATTGAGTAGTTGAGAGAATCGTGGATAGATATCCAGAATGAAGGGTTTTTAATATTTACTGTATATTGGAGTTCAATTGAGTAAAGATGAAACCCACGTATATTTAGTGCGTATTAAAGAATATGGGCCAATAACTTGGGTCGTGGAAAATAAAATAGGAAAATTTTTGAGGTATCGAATAAAATCTCATTTGGGCCATCAAAAAATATAACATCGTTTATGGTATAAAAAAAAAAAACATTGTGAAAGCATATTTCCCCAATAAATTAAAAAAGGAAAAAAAAAAAAAAAGGCTTTAAATGGAGATTGTAACGACGATTACAGTGTATTATCAAGTCAAGGCAATGTTTAGAATGTGATAATGGATAATTAAAAATAACCCCTGCGATTTGGGTTAAAATGCAAAGAAAACCAAAGGTTTTCGTAAATTGTGAAATAAACCTTGAGGTATACAAATTTAAGTTGACAAGCAATGCAAGGGTATTAAAGTCAATAAACGAATTAGGGTTTGTTTCAATATCCGCAGGAAAATTCTATATAAAGCCTCAAAATTGCTTCTTTTCGATACATCATCGCCGGCACTTGCAGCCTGTCAGACCTAACGAAGAAAAGAAATTTGAATTCGTATTTGAAATTCTCTCTTTTTTTTCTTTCGTTTTTCCCCTCTTAATATTTGCATCTTTCAACACACCTCCACTCGTAAAATCATGAATGGGACGGTATCTCAATTCCGTCTTGTCCTTGTGAGGTCGAGAGGTATAATAATGATGGCGAGATATCGTTTCAGTCGTCATTTTTCTCCATTGACGATTCGATTGTTGCTCGTCCACATTTAAATTTTGTTAGTGAAAAGATTTGTTTATTTAAATTTTTAGATTTTTTTTTTCAAGTGGTTTGATATTTCTTTCTTCCCATTTAATTTGGCCGCATCCTCTGAATAAAATAAAATTAGGACGCTGTTACATCCGAACTTATTTAATGGAATTTTCGTACTGCAAAATATATTTTGAAACTTGAAATTAATTTATAAAGTAATTTGGATATTTAATATCGTTTTTAAATTAGAAATTAAATCAACTGACATCTGTCATAAGTTTCTAAAGCTGAACTAAATAATTTAGCAAGGTTTTCTAAGATTTATAGCCGACTGAGTATTCAATTAAAAATCCGTTGCAATTTAATTGTAAAAATTGGAAATCTTTTCCTTTTGGATGAAATCCATTAAATTTCCATAACCCATTCGCTATAATAGTAATAAAATATTTCTGACCTAGGTCCATTCCTGGGAATTTGGAGCTCTTGAATTTTATTTAGTTGAGGCACAGCTTGTCTAATGATATTGAAGAAATAAAGTGGATGAGGATTCAATCATAAATCCATTCAACATTTAAGCCCACCTCATTCAATTCAACCCAAAATTATTAGTTATACCTCCTTATACAAAACAAGGTGTTGCTCTTTCAAATGAACTAGACATGTTAAAATGGAACGTAACATTTAGCTACAAACAAATCAACTTTCGGTTAAAAGTAATATTACTCATGTAATAAATAATGAACCCAAAGTAAAACTAACAAATTCGGTTGTCACTGGTTGAAAATGAATTGCAATACCCAAAATTAATTTACATCCAAGGCAAGGAGAAGTTAAGAAAGCTAAAAGTAACAACTACAAAGAGATTGATGCATTAGAAGGATACACCTCATACTGTAATTGAAAAGAACAACTACAAAGACAAGGAGGAAGAAGAAGAAGAATGAAGTGCATAAGCCAGCTTAGCATCATCCCCCATTGTTGCTTAGCTTGCTTGTCATCTCCTTTTGCATTTTGATGTAGCTTCTAGTTGTAACCACTTAGATGATCATGCCTGCATACTTTCTACGTTAATTTTTGATCTATTAAATTTATTTATCGATAAAAAAAAAAAAAAAAAAAGGAACACTACAAAGAGATTGATGCAACTGAATAAATGATGACAAAAATATATATAGAGTGAACCAAGTAATTCAAGAGCCTATATACATCAGGAGGCATAACAACATACATCAGGAGGCATAACAACTCCGAGGACCGAGAGGTTGATTAACCCTTGATCGCCTGCAGAGTTTTCCTACGATACGGACTTCATCCACTTAAAAGAAAATGTCCAATTCCTGAATATCCACTTAACTTAGAAGTCCCTAGATTTTAATTTGAAGGTGAGCTTGGTGGCTGATGTTGCATGGCAAGGCTAGCAACATCATACCTTGTCGCATCCATGTAAAATTGTCCTCATTTCAAAAGTGTTAAATTTCTTTTTAAAATTTTACATCAAATTTTAGAATAGATATTTTTCTTTTTTTTAAAAAATGCCTTAAAACATCTATACATTAGAACTGCAGAATAGCTATTTTGGGAAGAAAAAAAAAACTAAAATCAAAAACAAAAACTTTAAAAGATCTATTGTAAAGGATGTAACATTTGGGTAAATAATTAAACTAAAATAATTTGAAGGAGCAAAAAGCAAAAGCAACTTTGAGATGTAGATTGAAGATGAAATGCACCAAGTAAATATGCAATATAAATTTGTGTACAATACACTTTTTTTTCTCTTTTTTTTTTTTTTTTTGAAGAGGCGTACAATACACTTGGGTGTGTATTGTATGTGAATCTTCATAAACTCATTGAATTTCTATGATTATTAGGCACATGGTGGTGCAATGCTGTCAGGAAAATTAACCCATATATATCCAACTATAAAGGATGCGAGATAATAGGGGGCTTTTGCCCCGAAGTTTTTTGGTCTTTTTTCAAACGCCAAACTCATGGCTCTCCAATTGGTTTTTACTGTAAAAAATAAGAAAAAAAAAATGAAAAAAGCTAGTAATATACTGATCCTATGGATTGATGCCCACGGTATGTTTTCGAAGCATAAAAGCCTTCATCTCTACAATCATGAATCTGAGGATGGCAACTGCTTTATGCTGGAAACGTCGAACAACTCAAGAAATCTCTGGTCAGAAACTCTAGCCTTATCAGCTGCAAACCTCTGATACTCGTCAAAAATCGAAGCTAGACACCAATTTTGCCATTTCCTAAGGCATCCCACCAGACAACCGGTCCGGTGCTTTTTCACACAAAGATACACACGTAAGTTAGCTAGAAGAAACAACAACAACAACAACAAAACTTTCTCAGCATTTGAATAGTAAGTAAGATAATAGAGAAAAATATAAAAGTACCTTTCCTCGTTTGCAGTGAATTAGGAGCGGACGGTTTCTTTCATCTGGTAGAGAGAACAGTGAGTTAAAAACAATCTCAGGGGAAAAAACAATTTATACGTGCATCAAAGATTCAGTAGGACATATGTACCTAATAGTACTTCCAATGCACGACCAATTACATCATCTGGGATACTTACAAATTGCTCCTGCATAACAGTTGAAGACTTGAGATAAAAATCAATCATCCATAGGGGGGAAAGATAATTATGCTATTTCATTCATTTGGCGAACTTTAAGGTGCCCTATTTAGTCAAAGAATTACCAAATAATAACAAGACTTTTGACAATTTTACAGTAGTAGTTCATGAAAGCTCCCAATACTCCCTGAGAAGCACCATGCATATCCTTCTTAGTTCTTTACTAATGTCGGTATATTGTTGCATGCATGTAATAAATACATGGAACTTTAAACGATCAGATTTCAATAACAGTGTCCTCACAAAACCACCATTCAGAAACACTAACCAAATATTGATACCAACGCTCGACGCTTGTAAAAGTGTGTAATACAATAGAGAAGCTTTCTATTAAATGTTTCGACAAAAATAGCAACTCAAAGGGGTTCTTGCAAATATCCCTACCATGACAGGGTGGATCTGAAATAGAACATCTAGGATAACCATAGCTGCAAGATTCTGGAAACTTATAAGCAAATATTTTAACAATCTTCAGACTCTTGTATTATAAAAATAACTGCTACTTTATTCAGAAGATGGTTCATCCCCCGGAAGTTATCAAATTGACTCTAGACTGTCCAGAAAAAGAAACAAACAGACATTAAAAAGCCATATTCCAAGCAAAGAGTATTCCTTATCCAAATCATCATCATCATCATGTTGGTGTTGTATAGTGTATCTCCTTCGAAACTATAACATGCATCAAATGTATAAGATTCTCCACAGTTTTTAACATATCCATTGATAAATGATAAGGAATTTCACGCACAAGACATTGCACACAAAATATACTTTGCAACGAAATAACAACGTTTTTTTTTTTTTGCACAATTGCTCTAAGACTTAACAAGACAGCCAATAAAGAATGTTCAAAGTGAAAAACCACAAAGAATGTTCTATAAACCCACAATAAACACTCTTATGCAATTTTACCATTAATAAAAGCCCATGTAAATTTATTACTAATTGTTTATAAACATATTCAGATATATCTCTATTCCTCATAGTTATAGAGGAATTATGATCACAAATAAAATCAGTAGAAGATTTCTGAAAAGAATCAAATTTCATAAACAAATAAATAAATAAATAATTCAACCGCATAGAAAACACATAATCCACATTAACAACAACACACAAATATAAAAACTCACGATAATGCATAATATCCACATTAAACCTACCTTAGATCCTTCAACACCAAACTGAAAAAGACGAATGCCATTCTCTTTGAGGAACCGAACATTTGCTTCAGGATAAGGCTCCGGGCACAAGTATCTGCAACATCATAAAAGAACTGATTATTTCCCAAAAAAAAAAACCGATGAAAGTTACGAAAGGAAGCAAAAAGAAGATTCCGAATTGAACCGAACATGATCGATCGGAGGCCTAGGGTTTTCAGGAACGGGAAGTTCGGAACGTCGGGGAATCCAGACCGGAATATTCCATAATCTACCATAGAAAAGTTCAGCGGCGGCACAAGGAGATTCTCTCCGTCGTCAACGGCGTCCGTAACAGAGTTTTCGGGCGACATATCCGCCGCGGCGGAGTAGGCGATAGGCGTTCGGTTGGATTCGAGGCACATTGGACACGGGCAATTGCGGATGATGCTCATATCAATGATGCATGATGAGAATGTGAATAATCGCTAAATCGGAGACGATATGTAGATATATATATATATGTGTGTGTGGAGAGAGAGAAAGAGAGATTTTGTGTTAGTAGAGGATTTAGGAATTTGGAGAGGGTTTGATTCTATTGGAATCTTGAAAGATCCAATCGCCAAAAGGGAAAAGGGTTGGTTATGCGGGATTGTAACAAATTTTGGAAGATGGCTTAAAAACCGTACAAAAGCGGAAAAGGGGGGATTTGATTACAACTGGACTCGTCTTTGGGTTTGGGTAGGAATACCAATTGAGCCGACCCGTTTGGTTTTGGGTAAATTTGTTTTTATATTGTATTTTACTGCAAAATGGATGATATTGCATTTTTATACTGAATTTAGTAATATATTATTATTTAAATATAACGACGATTATATAATAAAATGATATTAAAATTAGATATAACAAATTATTAATTGAATAATAAATAAAAATAAAAATTCAAAATTTCAGTCAAGGTATTTGATTCTCAGAACAAACGCTCCCTTAAAAGCCTTCAATTTCAACTTCATAACTATTGAGTTCTATTGGGTTAAGTCCGACAATAGAAAATGTGCTACAATGTTTTTGCCCTACTTCTTTGTTATGGACATAGATACTCGTATCCGCCAATGTTGATCATGGATATAATAATAATAATAAACTTGAAGTCAAAAAATGGCTTATGAAAAATAATGCTTTTATATGATAAAAGGTGTACTATCATTTCTTTTTTAAATAGATGCAACAATACATGCTTATTAAACTTCGTGTCTTTATATGATAAAAGATGTACTATTATTTCTTTTATAATATAATCATACATGCCAGTAGAATAGTTGAATAAAGAGTAGAGTATAGAAAGTGGAATATGTAATACAAATTTGATGTCATAGTTCCACACGATTTGTGTGATCCATCATATTGGCAAATAATTTGGTGTTTGGAATGGTAATTAGAAAGTCAATTAGTAGGTGCTTCCCGTGACATGACTAACTTCGTCTAATAATTGGAGTTTGGGTCGTCAATTAAGTGGTGCTACACATTAGATTTTTTGTCCAACTTCAACTAATAAATTTAGAAATTATGTGCGGTTAGATATATCGGGTCTATTGGACCTAACAGGATATCCATTGAATTGATATCATATAATTGGTCGTTGAGCCACTTATTGGAACCCAGTTTTGCAACCAATTATGGTGGCACCTGCCTTTGAGTATCGAATCACTGTATATAAAAAGAGATATTTGGTTAGAGAAAAAAAGATGATTATTAAAGAGAAAAAATCTCACGTAAATATAACATAAGATTATTTTCGTTTTTTAGTTATACAGAAATTTTCTTAACATAATTATAATAGATACTCTATTAATGAGGATTTAATTTTTTTTAATTAAAAAGACACCTAGAATTAGTTTCCTTTTTTAATTATATAAAAATCTTCTTAACATAATTAGGATAGATACCTTAATTAATATTGAAAATAATAAGAATTAGAATTATATATATATATATATATATATAATATATATATAGTATATATAAATCACTTATATGTTTTTTGAGTTTTTTTTTTTCGTCTTTTCGTTTTTTTTTCATTTCCAAGTCTAACAATATCAAAATTTTTCACTTTTTCTCAAAAATAATTTGACCACTTTATTTAATTAAGTTATACAAAAATGCACAATACCAATATAGTTTGATATTATTATTATTGTCTATCAACATGTTGTTTATAAAATATTATTACGATTTCAATATTTTTTTATTTGGAATTGATCTCATAAAATAATGTATTTTGTTATTATCTCAGAAACCGCGTAAAACAATACAAGTGCAAACCCAACACTAAGTGGAATGAAACACTATGACATCAACTACAATAGATTTGAAAAAAAATCAACTAATTCCAAAACAAAAAAAGGGGAAGGCCGCCTCTGAAAGCAAATGTTGCTAAATACAGTAATTTTGAAAGCATTTCATGTCATACTTAATTCATTGAAGTTCAAAATCGAATTAATTCTGTTAGGTATACATTTATATTTTACATACTAATCGCTTCAACATCATTGTAATATTTAATATTTTATTTAATATCTTATACTATCATTTGCTCATTGTGCGGAGGAAAAAAATTATCTTCACACGAAATTTGAAGCAGACCTACAATCCATGCTGGACAGTGAAAACAATAAAAAAATATATGTAAGAGAAAAAAAAAGTCACGTATGATTATTTTTATTTTTTAATTATATAGGAATTTACTTAATATAATTAGGATAGATACCCTAATTAATATTAAAAATAACAAGATTATATATATATATAATATATATATACTATATATACATATATATATATATATATATATATATAGTATATATATGTGTGTGTGTGTGTGTGTGTGTGTGTGTTGTGTGTGTGTGTGTGTGTTTGTATGTGGAAAACTCCACTAGTGCCCTTAAGGGCAATGTTTTAAAAATCGGACCGCTGAACGAATCGGTCTCCCCACCGGTTCACGGTTCAACCGGTCGGACCGGTTCAACCGCCGGTCCAACCGGTATTAATAAAAACATAATATTCTTAATTATATAGTATGAAGTATTATGTAATTTATTAATATATATATTGATTTGATTCGTATTTGGGAAAAGTAATTAATTTATTATATAAATATTTTTAAATTATTTATACTCTATTAAACATATTAATGTAGTTTTTTGTTATGTGATATATTAGTCATAGACCGCTATCTTAATTATTAGTCTAGATTATTAAGAGAGATACACATAGAAAAATAAAATTGACCGAACATAATTTATTTTTATTCATATCGCTTAATTGAGTTCCATGGATCATTAATATAATTATGCCAATTTAGTTGAATCATACTCATTATTTTGCACATAAAAAATGGAATCGATTTTTTGCCGGTTTTCAGCGGTTTAACCGCTAAATCGGTTTTATAGGTGTGATCGGACCGGATCAATGTCCGGTTCCCGGTTGAACCGTCCGGTCCGGTCCAATTTTTAAATCATTGCTTAAGGGCACCATGCCCCCCACCTCCCCTGCACTTACAACCATAAATCTCTTAATCTAAATAGCCTAAATTTATTAAACTCCACTATGTGAAGAATGGTGTCGTGAAGGCATCGTAGAGCTTTCCTATATATATATATATATATATATACATAGGGTTGGGTTCAAATGAGAACCCGTCATTATATGTGAACCTAGGGACTCATCTTGACCATTAGATTGGATAATCTTGATGGTTGAGAACATGACACGTCAGTAGGGTGATGATATTAAAAAAATTAATAAAAAGGGTATTTTGGACATATATCAACGTTTATAAGAGCAGTACATTGCTCTTTAGAAAGCACAATGGATAAAAAAAGAAGCACTACGACTGTATACAAAAAAGAATCACAAATTAGTCTACATACTATTGTGACGTAGGCAAATTCAAAGTTTGAAAATAAACTCAAATCTTTAACAAACCATAACTTTCTCAATTTTTATTCGTTTAAATCAAATATATATCAAATTAATCACACTTCCAAGATCTACGATTTAAGATACATATTGCATATTTAAAAACGTAAAATAAATAAATAAATGTAATTAAATTAAAAATCCTGAATAGTAAAAGTATCGCATATGACTAACTTTAGCACTACAGTACTGTATAAAAAGCATCATTATTTAAGAGTAAGAATTTGGATTTTACTATACACTAGTGCTTTTATAATACGGTAGCAATGCTTTTATTAATATGTTGGCAGTGCTATGTGTGGAAAAGGGCTGGGGTATAAAATAGCAAACCCAGCCCTTAATTTTTTCACCCCGTTATTCCTCTCTTTCTTCTCCAAAGCCAGAACTCGGCAATGCGCCCCTCCCTTCGGCTCCACCACAGCGGTGGCTCGGTGAACGGCACATGGAAACAACGACTGTGGGGAAGTTACGAGGCGGCTCGGCTAGGCTTGGGTCCCGATCGGGCAGACCGCCTCAAATTTTCAGAATTCGGACAGCAAATCTCCTTCGATTCTTGAATCGGCCACTGACTAGAATGGTTCGCTGGTTCATCGTGGGGCCGCTGGGTTGTGATTTGGATGGGTCGTGGTTGAATCGGGCGATGTCAAGGTGACTGCACTATGTGGCGGCAGTGTTTGAGATTTTTAGTTTCTCGGCGATTGTTTGGGATTTTTTGGTTTCTCGACGATTTTTGGTTTCTTGGCGACAGTGGGGCGGCGGTGTTTGGGATTTGGAAAGAACCACGGCGGTGGTTCTCTGGTTCACCGTGGGGCCGCTGGGTTGTGATTTGGACCAGGCCATGGTTGGATAGGACGGCGGCGGTGTTGAACTGACAAGGCGACTGCAACTGTGGGCGGCGGTATTTGGGATTTTTAGCTTCTCGGCGATTGTTTGGGATTGTTTGTTCTCGGCAATTTTTGGTTTCTCGACGACTGTGGGGCGGCGGTGTTTGGGATCTGAAAAGAAGAAACACAAATTTTTTCTTTCTCACGGTCGATTTGATAATTTTATATTTGATTTGATTTCATTAGATAAAAAGACATAAATAGCCTTTTCCTACCATAATATTGATTTAATGAAATTAAAAAAGTAGAAAAAACCTTGTCCACGCACATGATTAGATCTAAGGTTTATATTGGTTCCTAGGTTCACATATAAGGACGAGGTTCTCATTTGAACCCAATCCTATATATATATATGTATATATATGTATGTATAAGGCGATAAATTAAACCTGCATGAAAATACCTCTTCTCCAATATACTTAGGATGTTGTGAAAAGGAAAAAATCAAGTTGGCAGAATTTAAGAGCTACCGTAATTTCTCTATGATTAAAAGTCAACACAATTTGGTGAATATTAGATCATACAACTTGTTTTGTTTCACTTCTATGGTTGATAATATTGACTTGAGTATGAATACGGGGAACTCCCCACCAATATTCAAAATTCACAGCTAAAATTATCATTTAATCAGGAGTCTTCTTACAAAGTAAGGTTCTATTCTAATAGAATAGTTATAATGAAATAAAATTATTTTGCCTTTACATATACTACTGAATAATATTTAATGATTATCATTTACAATGTTGCACTGGTGTATAAAAATAGCATTGTTAGTATATAAAAATAGTATTGTCAGTATATAAAAATAACACTATTTGTATATAGATCGCATTGAATTCGATCATGTATCAGATTTTGAAGTGTTTTAGTTTTAAAATATGCAACATGAATTTTAAATCGTAGATATTTTAAAGACGATTAATTTGATATTTTTTTTATTTAAAACGAACAAACGAAAAAATTACGGTATTTGCAAAAAATCATAAAATTCGATAAGATAATAATTTTCGAAAAATCCCTTTCTAAATATTAAGTCTCATTAAAACTCTAGATTAATAATTCATAAATATTACAATTATAAATATTATGGTAATTTGCTAAAATATGAATATATTGTTACTTGTTTTTTCTTAAAATTTAAATTTAATTGGATTTAATCTCTAACTTTTTTAATTGCAGCCAAGAGTTCTGGTGTCGAGTTCTCTAGTTGTAACAAAAAATTGTGAAGAGTTGTTGTCGCGCTCAAAACCTCCTTTCCCATGACTAGTTCCAACGATATTGAATCATCTCCAACTTCATCATTAGTAGGATATTAAATAATATCAGCAACAATTTCCTCTAAACTTTGTACCATTGATAATTCACCATTTTCATCCGGATAGTACCAATTTGTTGACGTTTATTTCATTGCGATATCCAACATCCTTGATCAAATTCTCAAGCTCATGTAGGCTTTCTTCAAAGTTTGTCTCAGTTGAGTCGCTTGAGATTTCTTCTATTGAACGGATTTTGCAGTGCTGAAAGCAATTTGCTATTGAAACTTGAGAAACATTGGTTGTCCAAGCAGAGATTGCAAGATTGATGGCATCTAAAACATTAATCTTTTTAGGATTAGATAGCCCCTCATGCCTTCTAGTACATTTTTGTAGAATCTCCTACGATAGTTCTTCTTGAAAGCTCTAATTACTCCTGCATCACATGGTTGAATCTTTGATGTCATGTTAGGTGGAAAAAAAAAAAAAAACCAACTCAACATTCTGTAACCCTTCAATATTTCTTGGATGGGCTAGACAATTGTCAACCATCAACAAGATTCTTCTGCCATTCATTTAGTGTCAAACCAACGAACATATTCATCAAAAAACATACTAGTCATCCGTGCCCTCTTGTTGGCACGATAATGATAATTGATGCTGCTCATGTTGATATTTTTGAAGCAACGGGTCTTGGGATATTTTCCAATAATCCATAAAGGAATTTTTTTCGAACCATCCTCGTTGCAACAAATAAAAATTGTAAGGCTCTCTTTGTCTTGCGTTCTTCCCTCAAGTTGCTTGGTTGCAAGAGAGTGATCAGTTTATAACCTGTAAAACAGACTTGTTTCATCCAAATTAAAAACTTCCTTCATGGGAAATTGGTTTATTTTCTCTCTTATAGCCTCCAGTTTCATTTCCATGTTCTGCATATCAACCGAACAACTTTCTCCAAAACGACAGAATGATTTAATACCATGTCTTACTTTGAATTTTCCAAGCCAACCTTGAGAAAACTGATGTTCAGGAGGGTGTTGAGGATACAAAAGCTTCATTATATCCTTTGCTTTCTCCAAAATAATCTCTCCGGTCATGTTGAATCGATTTGGTACTGAAGAACCATTCATATAGAACCTTCTCCATATCTTGATAATTCACCGATTTGTGTCGCTTAATATTCTCATCCTTCTCAAAGTTGGCTGAAAGGTACTCCGATGATCTTTTGAGAGTATTTGATATTATACCTTGACTAACCTTCAAATGATATTTTTCATCAACCCACTCTTGTAAATCTTTTTGAGTGCATGTGTAATAGCCTCTCTTATACTCATATAATGCTTTACACATTTGATCATTGATGTATGATTTTGTGATGCCTTTTAGATGAGAAGATATGGTTGGTATGAATTATTTTATTTTCATATTGAGATTTATATAGTATATGTTTCATTCATACATGCATGAATATATTTAATTGGTTATAATAGTTATTTAAGTGCAACGAATTAATGTAAACATGTATATTTAATAATTCCAATGAATTGATAAATGCATCCATGAATACCATAGTTAATTGTAGACAGTGAATTGATAGTATACATGAATATATTTAATTAGTTACATCTAATTTGTTGATGCATGAATATAATCAATGAAAATATATGAATTCATATATTTTCAGTACATATGTACTAAATTTGTTGAATCTAAAAAGTCTCTCTTTTAATTAATAAAATATTAATTTATCGATATATTAATATCTCTCTAAATTAATAAATTTCATGATCCCAAGGTTATTAATTTACAGAGGTTTTACTGCGCGTGCGTGCGCGCGCACACACACACTCTTCAAATATCCCATAAGTGGGAGCTGGGGCTTCATGACTAAGAAGCGATAAAGTTGACTTTGAGAAAGAAAAGGGGCGCCCTAGCTGCCATCCAACGAAAGCGCTARCGAGCAAGAAAGGGCCCCAACCTATAAATAAGGCATTAGCGCTTGACTAATAACATATATAGGGCGCCCCTTTTCAGCTTGATCGGAATCGATTCTATGATTGAATAGAAGAAGTGCTACTTAGTAGTAGAAAGTCGGAGAAGAGAGATAGAGAGGGCACTCTTTTATACTTGCTAATTCCTAGGATGAGAAGTAGGTCCCTTGTTTTAGGCAGGAAGAGTTCCAGCTTTTGTTGCCCTTCGGTAGAGTGAGTCTACTTAGAGAACTAGTAGGACGCGAAGATCAATTGATCAATTTAAATCTCGAGAGCAGTTTTTGCATGATTACAACTAAAACAAATCTTTTTCTAGATGATTCCTCTAGAATAAGGTGATTCTAACAATTCTCTGTTTATATTTGAGAGGATCTTGAGGAAAAGAATTTTGTTTCCACCGAAGTCATCGTTGAATAGCTACTTTTCTTCTTTATAACTCTAAAAAATGGAAGATTTATTTACAATTAGAAATTGCCTTTTTATCTTCCGCCATGGATCCTTTACTAATACTTATTCAGTTTGAAGTATGCTTTGTTTAGACGAAGTTCTACCAAGTTACTCGCTTTTCACGTCCAACAAGGAGAATCATCCCTCTTTGAATTCTTATTCCCTCCAATTTTCTAATGTAAGGGAACTTGGATAAAGAAAGTGAGTCACTAGGTCAAGAGCTAGAGTGAAGTCACTTAGTGCTCAAGTGGAATCTACCAATGTGGGCCGGTCCCCTTCCATACATATATACATACATACATACATACACACACACACACACACCCGTGTATATATATATATATATATATATATACCTTGCCCTGTGTGAGAACTAAGAACCAATCTGAGCATTTGGATCAGATAATATGGATGGATAAGATCGGATGAGATAAATTTCATTGGCTTATAAAATATCACTGCCACACAGTATAAAAAGTATTGCAAATGCACTATAAAAAGCACTGCAAATGCACTATAATGGAAGGTTCCAGTGAGAACCTTGCCCTGTGTGAAAATTAGGAACCAATCTGAACATTTGGATCAGATAATATGGATAATATTAAATGAGATAAATTTCGTTGGCTTATAATATAACACTGCCACATAGTATAAAAAGCATAGCAAATGTACTATAAAAAGCATAGCAAAATGCACTATAAAAGCTCTGCGATTCTATTTTATAAAAATAACACACTTCAAATTTGGTTTAATTGTCAATACCACGAGGCTGATTCAAAATTAAAAAAATATTCAGTTATTTAAAACACCACAAATCACTCGTTTATTATTCGTTGCAGGTGAAATATATATCAAATTAATTGTATTTGAATTATCAACGAATAAAGATACATATTGCATATAAATAAATGTAAGAGAGAAAATCATTATTAGTTTAAAACTTTTGGACAATACTAGCAGCGTAGATGACTAAATATTAGCATTACCTGTCTGAAAGAATAACACTGCATTGTTCATTAATTAGCACCACGTATTATTAATTAGCAATGCATATCATTGAATTAAAATAAATAAAATAATAGAAATAATATCCTCCATCCATTTAATGAGAATGGTCAGGATTGGTTCTTAATTCTCACACAAGGCAATGGATTGAGTTAAATAAATAAAATAAAAAATAATCTTCTTCATCTATTTAATGAGATCCAATGACAGGATTGGTTTTTAGTACTCACACAGGTCAATGTTTCTCATTTAAACCCTTCCATATATATATATATATATATATATATATATATGTATAAAGCGTAGAGGGTAATTGTGTTTAATCAATTTTATTTATTTATTAAAAGCAGTCTTATAATCTGAGGATAAAATACGAAATGAGGTTGTGAATCTCCCTCTCTCTGTGTGTATATATGTATATCACCCCTATATATTAATGCAAAATCCTCCTAACCTATGTGTCTGCTTCGTTTGACAAATAAAAAATTCTGGTGCTTCGTTTGCTTATGTGTCATCCGAGCCTAATATTTACATATTTTAATACTTTTCTTTTTATTGTATCTTACCTAATTTAAATTTTTTATTATATTTTACTTATTCAATACTTTCCTTTGATTCTCCTAATATAAAAAAGAAATAAGTCATATATAATTAGTAGATAAGATCTAAATTAGTTATTTTAATTAAGAAATTTACATATGAAATAATTTTAATTAACATAACCTTTATTATGAAAATAATTAAATAAGTTTTATTGATAATATAAATTAATATAATTTTATTTTTGGAGTATCAAATATTCTATATAGGTAAAATATGAATTATTTACAATAATCTAAGTATGTAACTAAATATTAGAAATGTATTCAATCTAAATATAAAAATATTAAATTATATACTAATAATTAATAAACATTGATTAGATATCAGTACAATGCGACACGGGTTGAGAGTATGACACCTTTTGAATATCTCAAAGTATGTAACTAATAATTATTAACGAAGTTATTTTAAACATTAATATATAAAATAATTTAATTATAATAATTAATAAAATAGATACTAGACACGGGTTTAAAATGTGACGCCTTTTGACACATTTTGAATTTCTCAAAGTATGTAACTATAATTACTAACAAAATTAATTTAAACATAAAAATATAAAATAATTTAATAATAATTAATTAACATAGGTTATAGACTGGTTGAAAATGTGACATCTTTTGAATTTTTTATAAGTATGTCAATATAATTATTAACGAATTTAATCTAAACATTAAAATATAATATTAATCAATAATTATAATAATTAATAAATTGAACAGGGCACGGGTTGAGAACACACAATTTTAGTTTTTTATTTTAAATTTAAAACTTTATAATTTTCACAAATATTCTTGATATTTAATTTCTTATAAATCCTGTGTAATACACGGGTGTTAAACTAGTATATATATATATATATATATATATATATATATATATATATATATATATGTGTGTGTGTGTGTGTGTGTGTGTGTGTGTGTGTGTGTGTGTGTGTATGTGTCCATATGCTATGTTTTAAAAATAGTAGCCTAAAATATTTCTTCCCAATATGTGTTAGTAAATTGGGTAACATATTTTAAGAAATGTTTCATTATTAATTTAATTACTAAATAGGGACTTACAATTTTAATTATTATTTAATTACTTACCAAACAATTAATGATTTGAAATATTTAAAGATGTTTCTAAAGCCATAATTTCCTATAACATATTTGTCCCTAAAATACATTTATTTAAATATTAAATTAATTAATATCTAGCTATGATTATAATAATACATTACATTTTAGGGATAGATATTACATTCTATTGTGTACTAGTGTAAAACCCGCAATTTTTGCGGGCAAATATAAAAAATACAAAAAATACGTAAAACTTATCAATAATAATTAAAAAGTTGAGAATATGAAAGAAATGCATAAATAATTTGAAACTCGCATATTGCTCGGGGATTGGGAAGAAGACATAATTATTGATCGAATATTAGGAGAAAAATTATGGATAGATGACAATAGAAGGGTGAGAGCTTACCGTAGAAAGAAAGAAGGGGGAAGAGATTTAATGAAATAATTGCCAAAAAAAATAATATGGACTAAATGTTTTAGATATTGAACAATAATTACCAATAACAGTCACTATATAATAAACAAAAAAAAGATTAAAACAATTATATTCACAAACCAAATAATTCGAAGGAATTGAATATTCATAGCAATTGTATTCCGAATGCTGGTTCAATTACTCTGTAAAAAAAAAGGCCTTTCTTCAATTAATTCCTCAAACAATGAAAAATGAATTATGGCCAACAAACCAAAAGAAAAAAAATATATGGCCAACGAAAATAAAATAAAATTATACCCAATAGTGTAAAATCCGCGATTAGATCAATAATTATGAAAAACAATCGACATATAAAATAATGCAAGAATTATATGAATGTAGGTATTTAGTATAGAGAGTTGTGACTGTATCATCTTTCACTTAATTATAATAATTAGATCATTTAAGAGGATAAGTAGTAAGACAGATTAATGAATGTAAATGCAGAAGGTGAGGTGCATCACCGTACTCATATTCATTAGTATATAGATAGGATATTGTTCAAAATTATAAACTATTTGTATTTTATTTTGAAATAAAATAATCATAACTATGCAATTATGAAAAATATAATTACAATATGAATTAAAAAAATGAAATGATTTCTTATTGGGTTATTTTAGTATATTTTTTTAAAAGAATAAATATATGTGTGGGAGACTGGATCTTAAACATACTCAAGAATCAAGATATTATTCACATGTGGATCAAGAATCACAAATTCCTTGACAATCAGACACACAAACGCTAATTTTCTTCTTTGTTAACGGAGAAAAAGCATCCTTTTGCAGATAAGGAGTGTCAATTGCATCCATCAAAATCAAGACCCAAAATTTGGAAATATTACGCTAAACAAACTAAGACCACAACAACAACAACAATTTCTCACATGCATCCCAAGTTTAAAATCTAAAGAACACACCCACACTTAATAATAAATATATTAAACAAAACAAACAGTTAAAAATGCATAGTCGGAGGAGTCCTACACAAACTACAAAACCAGCGGCGAAGCAAGCTGGCCGGACACTGCACCACAAGGTCGGAGTCTCTTAAAAGGTCGAACATAATCTATATAGCCTTCGTACACTGGGGATTGGCACATCGGGCACTCGTTGTTGTCCTCCAACTGCCCAACTACACAATGCGAATAAAAAGCATGCTCACATTGTAGCACCGATGTATGAGCCTCGACCTCGGTCTTCTCCCAACATATTCAGCAAACTTCCATAAGATCCAACCCCTTGTCAACATCTTCTACTCTCATCCTCGAGAAGTCCCTAAAAAATGATGTAAGCATCGATGTCATCGGCTTTCGCTCCTCGAAAGATGTAAAACATGGCCATAGTTACAATGGGACCATGCTTTGTGGCCTGATTGCCCTTTTCATGCAAGCATCGTACGTCTCCCCCTCTTATTGCACTGTACACACGTCAATCTCCACAACAATAGGTTGTGGGAAGTGTGTTCAGGCTTCACTGCCATATGTTTGGCAAAATCAAACGTATCCCGAGACTTCATTTCTTCTTTAGTCATCCAATAATCCTCCAGCCTACCATGAGTGATGAAGTGAAGAGACAATTCATCTCCTTCGTGCACGCGTGAATCGTATATCTTTGACTCTATTTCTATTGAGTCATCGTCAACAACAACACTTTTTTTCGGTTCTCCTCCTCCTTAGGATGAAGTTGGTTCCGAACTCAAAGAGGAACGATTTGAGTTTTGGATCCAAAAATAGTTTATTTAGTGAACTTATCTCATCCACATCCACCATCGAGAAATGATAATCATATTCATACCCCACTCTACCACTCATCCCTGAATCTGAATTTCTTACTCATATTCCTACAACACATCATCAATACAGAGAAAAAAAAATCAGAATTTGGTGTTCAGAAAATAGAAATCAACCATTCTGAGACAAATCTGAATCTCAAATCCAGATGGATGCTTAATAAGATGAAAAAATGATCTAAACTTGAACCTCCCATGCCATCATATCAATCTCCACAAAGCAAAAAATTACTTTTTCAACTGAAGGTAATAACACGCACAAAATAAAATAAAAAAAAACCTCTTTTTTAAAGGATAAAAGTCACATTAACTTGTAAAATTCTACCTTAGTTGCAGAATGAGTTATTAGGCATATAAAAGTTGCGCGTTTTCTTCTCGGAATTGCATTAGTTAACCTAGTCAGAATAGTAATACTTAAACTTTATTGGGAATTTATTCTTGGCAATAATTCCTATTTTAGTTGTTTTCCTTTCTTGGGTACAAAATAAATTAGAACTCTAGATTTTGTTTCCTAATTTGTGTATAGGACTTTATTTAGTTTCCTAGATTGTGTCTAGGATTTGTTTTACTTGTTTACCAAGTTTAAGATTCTAGGATTGTCTATTTAAGACAAGAGAGTATTAAAGCTTGGACACAACTTGAGAGACGCATGGATTTTGTGAGAAGATGCAAGCAAGCGACGCATAAGTAAGGAAAGAACACCAGCGATTAGTTGGAGCCACTGTTCGAGATCAACAAGTTCTTCGAAGTTGCGTGACCAGCGGAGAAGATCTTTTCATCTAGGCGACAAGTATTTAGTATCATGTTTTTGATACTTTAGTTTTCATATATTACTTCTTATTTTTATGTATTAATCGTGAACAAAAAAGTAATATAGTTTTCGGGTTTGTACACCCAAGTTTACAAGTACTTTTACTTGTGAGCTGAATTTAATTTGCTGTGTTCTTGAGTTTATATTTCCGCTGCATATCTTTTTTGTTAAACTCTGGTTGATGTTGGTTTCAGTGTTGGTTAACATTAAAAGCAACATCATGATTCGAACTTTTCTGCACCTATTTTTATTTAAAGTTGTCAATTTTAAAAAGTTTGCCCGCAAGAGTACGGGATCACTTGTAGCTGGGTAAGTTGACTCGTGTCGATCTCAAAGGAAAGCTAGATTCGGAAGTTCATTTTGTGTTTGTTTTCACGAATAAGAAAATAAAAATAAAACTAATCTAAACACATAAAAACAATAATATTAATTTAAATGAAGAAAAATAAAAATTAAAGGTTTTGAAAATAATTAAGAAACTTGGGTTCTAGAGCTTCGAATCGTTTCCACGATCTCTTGGAATAAATCCCAATTGATGGTTCACGAAGATTCTAGACTCTAGACCCGTTAGATCTAACCAAGCAATCTCATCCTATCATCATCAATAATCCCAACATCATCATCAAAAATCTCAATAATATACAATTCATCATCATACATGGGGGGTTTTGTTGTTGAAGATCAATTATTAAACTAACAAGCATAGAATTAATTAAACTAAATTAAGCGAAGGAATTAAAAGACTTACTAATTAAACGAGAACGTTCCAGAAGCGAATCTTGAATCAAAACTATCTAATCTATCTAAGAACTAATCTAACTAATCTAAACTATGAATTTAAAACTAAGAAATTATGAAAAGTAACTAAAACGGCACTCGTTGGGGTTGTCAGCCGCTAAGAGACCCTAAAATCCTAGGAATATGATAAAATATGAAGTGGTGTGCTGAAAATCCGAAATACATAGGGTATTTATAGTTATTCCAAGTCTTGGGCAACAAGAAACCCTAAAAACGCGTCAAAAACGCTTTTTAGCGTCGGGGGGATACTAGAACGGTTCCATCATAATAACCTAGAAAACTGGAAGCGGTCGGCAGTGCTCGGTAGCGTCAGCGCGGGGTCGAGCGACGTGGGTAGGGGCTTCGGCAGGCTTCGGCGACGCATGATACTAGAACGGTTCCAGCATCTGACCGTTCTAGAAAACCTGACAGCTTCCGAAAGTTGCCAATTTTTGCCGGAAAGCTCATTTTCATTTCCTTGAACATAAATTCTTCTAATTAAGCTCCGAAATCCTCCGGTTACTTAGCTGTATTGTAAAAATAATAAATAAACACCTATTTATATCGATTTTTATTAAAACACGGTAAAATAAGC
The DNA here is from genome assembly GCA_014905375.1 of Phtheirospermum japonicum. NCBI lineage: Eukaryota > Viridiplantae > Streptophyta > Magnoliopsida > Lamiales > Orobanchaceae > Phtheirospermum > Phtheirospermum japonicum. The sequence continues at coordinate 258,157 of BMAC01000551.1, forward strand.
TGGAAATACAAAAATACAAAAATGTGCTCAATTTATCCAACTTATACCAAAAACACTAACAAAAATGAACTAAAATACTAACTAAAATCACCACAATTACGTGTTAATCACATCACAAACTGATACTTATTTTCAAAACGATAGACCTTCAAATTTACAATTGGCATCTAGAGCGGGTTACTTAAACTTTAAGTACTAATCCTTATTTATTTAGGTGCTATGGATGCTCAAGGCAACCCAAGGCCTCCGATCCTCAATGGGGAGAATCACTCTCTCTGGAAACAGAGGATACGGTGGTATTTAATGAGCATTGACTAACGTGCATGGAGAACCATTTTGATTGGATGGGAAAAGCCACGTGCACTGATGCTGAAGGTGATACCATCGACAAGAAAGAGATATATTGGACTCCTGAGGAAGTAGCTACTGCAAACTGGAATTCCAAATGCATCAACACCCTTTGTGGGTATGTAGATGCAAGCTACTACAGACTCATCAAGAATTGTGATTCAGCAAAGGATGCATGGGACGCACTCCAAAGGGTATGTGAAGGGACTAAGAGTGTTAAGAGATCAAGACTGAGAATGTTGACTTCCACCTTCGAGCCAATGAGGATGGATGAAAAGGAGTCGATCATGGACTACGCCATGAGACTCTTAGATATTACAAATGTTGCAGAGAGCTTGGTGAATCAATAACAAACATACGCCTTGTGGGAAAACTACTGAGATCCATCTCAAAGAAATTCAGTATGAAGGTGGTTTCCATAGAAGAATCCAAAGATGTTGATAACATAGAGTATAATGCCTTAGTTGGCTCTCTCAATAAATATGAGATGGAACACCTTAGTTCCAACTCTAAAGAGAAGAATGTTGCTCTCTCCTCCGATGCTAGCCTTGACAACGATGAAGATGATGAGGAGTTTGACTTGAAAGGGATTCTGAAAAAGATGGAGTCCACTACTCTTGAGGAAGATGAATTATCCTATGTGACCCAATGTTTTAATAATTTCCTAAAGAAGAAGAACAAAATTGGAGAATCAAGCACAAAGACCAAGCCGCAGGTGTCTACACCAAAGTTCACTGGACGCACTCTTCCGAGATCACAGTCCTCACCGTCGATATCCAATGCATCCAGCTCCCCGAAATCGCTCAGTGAAATTCAATGTCATGAATGTAAGGGTTGGGGACACTACAAGAATGAGTGTGCTAACACTCTCAGGAAAAAGAGCATGGTTGCTACAGACTTCAATGAGGATGTCAATGATTCCGACTCGCCTGAACCAGTTCCATCCCTATTTACTAATGTTGTGTGGGACAACGACGTCCATGTTGGTATTATCGAAACCAACATCGTGTGCCCGAATGCAGAAACTACTGACTATCTTGAAGAATACAAGCAGTTGAGTATTGAGCATAAGCAACTGTTTGTTAGTTGGGCAAAACAGGTACTTAAGATCAAGGATCTCATGAAAGAAGTGGACAAACTAACCAAGGAAAAGAATGATCAACTTGACATAATTGTCCGATTGGAATCGTCACTCACCAAAAAGGATGCTGAGCTTGAAAAGGTGAAAACCGAGCTGAAGAAGGCTCAAGGAACCATCACGAATCTGAACAAAGGGAAGGCAAAGCTTGACGAAATCTTGGAGATGAGTTTCCCAGAATCCTCAAAGTATGGAATTGGTTATAAACCGAATCAGCCAACACAAGCATCAAGCCAAGAACAAAAATAGACCAAACGACACAAGAAGAGAAGGAGACAGTTCGTGTGCTATCATTGTGGTGAACCAGGTCATATACGACCTTTCTGCTGGAATATTATTGGCAAGAGAAGATATTTTCAGAAAACAAAGGTGGCTGCTAAATCCCATGTTGGTTCCCGTGTTACCAACATCAATACCAACACTAGGTTCAAACAAGTGTGGGTCAAGAAAAATAACATCAAGTGCAATATGATCCATACCTCCCTGAAATCCCACGTCCCTAGAGCCTGGTACTTCGATAGTGGATGCTCAAAGCATAAGACCGGATCAAAAGAATTACTTTCCAACATTTTCAAGTTTCGAGGTGGAAAAGTAAAATATGCCGGAGGCACAAATGGCCAAATCATTAGGCAAGGAACTCTCCATGTTCCCCGCGTTGTAACTATGGAAAATATGTTGCTGGTAGAAGGACTTGCTTCGAACTTGATAAGCATAAGTCAACTTTGAGACGACGGTTTTAGTGTCAAATTCAACCATGAGAAGTGTGAAGTCTATGAGGAGAATGGACCGTGTATCTCACTGGTCAGAGGACTTCATATAACTACTATCAAATCAATAGTGATGCCTTTTGCAAATTGTCTCAATTAAGTGATGCTGAGGTGTGGCATCAAAAACTTGGGCATGTCAACTACAAGATGATGGACAGGTTGGCCAAAGAGGAAGTTGTGAATGGACTTCCTAAGCTCAACACCAAGATCATCCCTGTGTGTGAGGCGTGCCAGAAAGGAAAGCAGGTTAGGGTGCCACATCCAATAGTGCAGAGTCTCACTACATCATCTTGCTTCGAACTCCTTCAAATGGACCTTATGGGACCACTTTAAGTCGAGAGTCTTGGTGGTAAAAGGTACGTGTTAGTCATTGTAGATGATTTTTCTCGTTTCACTTGGGTAGAATTTTTAAAAGAAAAATCTGAAACTTTTGAAGCATTTAAAAAATTTGCAAAGAGGCTGTGTGTGAGATTTGATGTGAACATTGGTAGGATTAGAATTGATCATGGAAAAGAGTTTGAAAATGCATCCTTTTCAAAATAATGCACTTTGGAAGGTATAAGTCACGAGTTTTTTTCATCTATTACTCCCTAACAAAATGGCATAGTTGAACGTAAAAACAGGTCTCTTGCTGAGATGACTAGAACTTGCTCATTTCTAATGGCAATGCAAAATATTTTTGGGCTCAAGCTATGAATATTGCATGTCATATAATAAATAGGTTTTATTTTAGACCAGGGTCACGTGCCACACCCTATGAATTGCTGTTGGGTAAAAAACCGAACTTGAGCTATTTTCATATTTTTGGATGTATTTGCTATGTGCTCAATGATAGAAATCATCTAGCTAAACTGGACTCGAAAAGTGACAAATACATCTTCATGGGTTATTCCCAAAATAGTCATGCATATAGGTTGTTTAATCTTAGAACATGTAGCATGTTTGAGTCAGTTAATGTCAAGTTCGATGATTATGACGAGTGGAGTTAAACCTACCAAGGATAATGATCTGGTATGATCAAAATCCTCAAGATAATGTCACGCTTCCTGTAGATGGTAGTGCAGGTATTGAAAACAGAGATGGAGGTGCCGAAACTAGGGAATTGAGTGATGTTAGTACCAATGTTGGTCCTGGGAACACAACATCAGAACCAACTTCAACTCAAGCCGACGTAGAATCAGATTCTGAATCAGAGGAGGAAGATCCAGTTGACTCCATTGATCTTCATCAGAGGGATATCCCATCCAGAATTCAAAAAAACCATCCCATGTCCAAATCATTGGAGACTTAGATGAAATGAGTACAAGAAGGCGACATATAGATTTCAAAGAAATGGTCAGGTACGTCTGTTTGTCCACTAACTTCTCTAAAACTCGCGAGTCTTTGTATCTTTCTAAAATAGAGCCCAAGTGTGTGGAAGATGTACTCAAGGATGAATTCTGGATAAAGGCAATGCAAGAGGAGCTGGACCAATTTGCCAAAAATGATGTTTGAGATTTAGTTCCTCGTCTAGAGAACTCTCACGTAACCAGAACAAAGTGGATCTTCAAGAACAAAACTGATGAGGCAGGCAACATTGTGAGGAACAAAGCTCAACTGGTTGCGCAAGGGTATACACAAATTGAAGGAATTGACTTTGATGAAACATTTGCCCCTGTTGCTCGCATTGAGTCGGTAAGACTTTTACTTGCTGTTGCTTGTCATATGAAGATATCATTGCATCAAATGAACTTAAAGAGTACCTTTTTAAATGGAGTCTTAAGTGAAGAAGTGTATGTTGAGCAACCTAAAGGATTTGTAGATCCCCAAAAACCAAACTTTGTTTTAAAACTGGAAAAATCTTTATATGGTTTAAAACAAGCTTCTAGAGCTTGGTATGAAAGGATGACTCAATATTTGCTCTTTTTGAACTTTAGATGAGGGGAAGTTGACAAAACTTTGTTTCTCCTTAAATCCAATAAGCACATCTTAATCGTCCAGATTTATGTAGATGATATTATTTTTGGATCCACTAACGAGCAGATGGTAAAGGAGTTTATCACTCAAATGTCCGACACATTTGAGATGAGCATGGAAGGTAATCTCTCGTACTTTCTCGGTTTACAAATCAAACAGCTTGATGATGGTATTTTCCTCTCTCAGACCAAATATTCTAAGAACTTAGTCAAAAAGTTTGGGTTAGAAAGTGAAACGTATAAGAAAATCCCACTGGGCAAAACTGTAAAACTGTTGAGAGATGATGTTGGTAAAGGTGTTGATAACACCATGTACAGAAGCATGGTAGGAAGTCTGCTGTAGACAGCAAGTAGGCCTTATATTATGTATAGTGTGTGTTTGTATGCTAGATATCAATCTAATCCAAAAGAGTCACACTTAAAAGCCGTTAAAAGAATCATAAGGTACATTGCTGGTACACCAGAATTAGGTGTGTGGTATACCAAAGACACTGGTACTAAAATTGTGGGTTATACTGATTCGGACTGGGCTGGGGATGTAGTGGATAGGAAGAGTACTACAGGGGGCTATTTTTTTCTTGGGTAATAACCTAATCTCTTGGTATAGCAAAAAATAGAATTTTATTTCTCTTTCTACAGCTGCAACCGAGTATATTTCAGTTGGAAGTGCGTGTACACAATTGTTGTGGATGAACCAAATGATAGAAGACTATGGTCTGCACAGTAGTATTTTGACTGTGCTTTGTGACAATTCCAGTGCCATTGACATCTTGAAAAATCCAATTCAGCACTCTCGAATCAAACACATTGACATAAGGTACCACTTTATTCGAGACTTGGTTGAGAGGAAGATAGTTAGCCTTGAGCATATAAGGACAGACAATCAGCTTGCTGACATCTTCACAAAGGAATTAGATTTAGAGACCTTCTCTCGTTTGAGAAGAGATCTCGGTATGTGCATTGTCTAAGCCAATGTTGGTTTTGATGTTGCGACACCCCAAACTGACATCAGTCACAACATCTGTATACTTTTGCATGCATTTTTATTTTTTTCATACATAATCCAAATGCATTGAGTCTGGTTGAAAGTGCGATAAGGTCTWGTGTTGCAATAAAAGTGATGACAAAAAGACTAACCTCTTCAATTAGGTGATTGTGGAGCTTTCCCGTAGAAACTAGTTTTCTCCCAAGTCTAAAAATAAGAGGTGTTTACAACAATTGCTGAAGATAAGATATTTCTCTTCAATTCTCTAAAAAGATGAAGAAAATCTGAATACAAATTGATCCAATCTTTAAATTTCACCTTCTTGAGCGATTTTGACGTAGTCATTAACTTGGGTTAAGGGATAAGTTTCCATTGACTTCGCCTGAGGCAATGTTGGTTATAATGTTGTCAGAAATAAAAAGCAACACTGATCAAGCTACTAAAACTGTAATGTGATTCTTTTTTAGCCTTTTTAGGTCATGAATTTTAGGCATCAACTAGGACATTCATACTTTGAGAAGATGCCTTCTTGCTGTGCGTACTGTTGCTTGTGTTTTTGTCTATCTTGAATTCTCTTAATTGTGTTTTGAATCTAGCTAACCAAGTGTTTCAGTGGAGTTGTACTCGGACGACTGGATAGATAATAACGAGTTTAATTTGGAGAGTGAAAATTCATATTGCACAAGATTAACTCTACTGTGCTGATGGCTCAATTAATTCAGCTATATATTTCGGTTGATTTTTTAGTAGAGTCGTGCAATTTTTATTTTTAAAATTAATGGGATAATGGTAGAAGTGGCTGGGATCATGTATCTTATATTAAGGGGGAGTGGTGTTGTTTTAGAAAGGTAAGAAAATCGGTTTTGGCCTAAAATCCACTGAAAGGTGCAATTAGGGTTATTTCCTTTTAATTTTTTCTTTTCTCTCTCCTTGGTAACGGTCACTTTTTGGAAAGCATAAATACATGATTTTTTTTACCGTTTGCCCACTTTCCCATTAACCCTCTGCAATTAAACTCTCAAGCTCTCACACACCTCTCCATCTATTCCGGTTTTTCTGCTGCTTTTGTGTTTTTTTGTGCTATTCTCAGGATGTCAAACCCGTCTTCATCTTCATCTGTTCCTGAGTTACCAGCCGGCGTGCGCCGCTCCAGTGAACAGGTTCCTGCGCCTTATCCGAAAACTGGTGGCCTGGATATTCACACCGAAGTCGGTTGTGGTTCTTCTTCCAACCCACCACCGGTAATAACATTGCCGACTCCTTCACCGCCGTGCGAATCTCATGATGTTGTGCCAGCTCCTGCACTGCTTGACGCTGCCTTTGAAGCACTGGTATTTCCAGGGCAGCCCGGAAATGAGATAGATGTTGACAATCCCCCGAATTCGTCGTTTGTTGCTGAAATGTTTGGGCCGGTTGGGAACCCTACACTGAAGAGATCCCAGAGGTTGCGCAATATCCCTCCTGGCGTGGTGCCGCCTGCAGTACCGAAGAGACGAGCAGGGCCGCGCCGTAATGTGACAATTGAACACATGATCTTGAGGAAGATGTCAAAGTACTGACAGATCCTGATGACGATGACTATGTTCCTGCCGCTTCGGTTGAAGGGTCCGTGCCGCCTTATGCTTCAGCTCCGAGTCTGACGAAAAAGAAGACACCTCGCCAGAAGTAGACTGTGAAATTTGCCAACAAGAAAATTATCCCGGCATCCGTCAAGGTTTCCCAGGTTCTACTGAAACCGAATACTCGTCCCCTCCTTATACTATTTTTGGACTTTTTCTCCGGTGAAGTGACGAGTTCATCCAGACCGGTTGCTGATGATCCCCATCCGTCTCCTGTCCGTGAGCCACAGCCCGAGTTTGGTCCTGACCTGTTTGAGTATTCCCCTGATTCCTCATTCAATGTGCCCCTTCGTGATATCTTCTCTGCCTTCAAGAAATATAAGAAGAAAAACAGGTCAGCGAAGAAGGCCAATGTTGGTCCTCATGTTGGTTCCCCCATACCAACATCACAGCAAGCCCAGTCTACTTCGTCCTCCAACTCTGCCTCAGCTAATATTGCTTCTCCTGCTCCCGTATCGCCTTCATCTAACACATCTTCTCACTCCCAGTCCTCCACTGGCACTCCCTCTCGGACCCTTGAGCTTGAAGACATGGTGCCATTTTCCGAGAGGTTTCTGACTGCCGAGGCGGGGGAGTTGTTTTCCGAGTACCTGACCCGGCATATGATTACTGAGTGCCAAGTCCCAGTTGAGCTGTTTGAGAAGCAGAACTTGATTGCCTATTTTCAGCATAAAGGTATGTATTTCACAGTGTCCACTGCCATGCCTTTTGTCCGTGATGTAGTCTTGGAGTTTTATGCCAATTTGTTGCCCTCTATTGTTGATTTAATTTTTGTGAATTATGGCAAAGTTTTTATGCATGGAAAAGTGTTTAGTTTTACCCCCGATTTGATTGATGAGCTGCTTGGGACTGAGCCGTATCGGGGTGATTCGACTGTGGACGACATGAATGAAGTCATCTCGTTCTTATCTGGAGGTTTGGTTAATGCATGGTTTGAACAATTGCCGAGTACTTGTCTTTCTTCGCTCTATTCTGTTTTGCACAAGGTAGCCATTTGTAACTGGGTTCCCTCGGCCAAAATGCAGAATTAGTCCATTAACTTTGTGTAGTTGGGAATTTTAGTCCACCAAATTCACGGGTGGCGATTTTAGTCCACCAACTTAAAATAAGTCGCACATTTAGTCCATTTCTGACCTGAAATTCGAATTTTGGCCGGAAATTAGATTTTGGCCCAATTTTTGGGGATTTTGACCGGCCAACATGCCACATATGTGCTGACTTAATTTTCATTCTAATTTTAAAAATTAATAATGCCATGTTGGTATTTACTTAGGAGGGAAAAAAAAAACGAAGAAGATAAGGCACCAATTAATTCGATCCAGAAGAGCAATTTCTCTCCTTTCCTAATATTCTTCAAAGCGACAAGGCCTCTCTCTCCTACATCCACTCTCTGTATAGACATCTTCTGAGGTGGAAGCCCACACTTCAACAGCCATTCCTGAAGAGACAAAGCGTTCTTCAGCGAGTAGGCATCGCAGCCCCACGCGACGCCGCTCTGGGTGGCGGAGCTTTCGGTGGCGGTGGAGACTAAGCAGTGAGTTCGATGAAATTGAGTGCTTCTTTTCGAAATTGAAGGAGGAAACTGGAGATTGGAGTGGTTTTTGAGTGTGTATTTAGGTGAGAAAGTGGGAACGAGTGTTATTTGGAGGATTATTGAAGCTTCAACCATGGCGGGTGGCGTCGCTTCTGATTGGGAGATTCTTGCTGCCTTATCTTTGTTCTGGATTGAATTAATTGGTGCCTTATCTTCTTCGTTCTTATTTTATTTTATTTTATTTTATTATTTCCCTCCTAAGTAAATACCCACATGGCATTATTAATTTTTATAATTAAAATGAAAATTAAGTCAGCACATATGTGGCATGTTGGCCAGTCAAAATCCCCCAAAATTGGGGCAAAATCTAATTTCGGCCAAAATTCGAATTTCAGGTCAGAAATGGACTAAATGTGCGACTTCATTTTAAATTGGTGGACTAAAATCACCACCTGTTGGTGGACTAAAATTCCCAACTGCACAAAGTTAATGGACTAATTCTGCATTTTGGCCGGGTCCCCTCCAAGAACACTACATGTGTTACGCGGCCTCGGGCCCAGTTTTCATACAAGCTTGGGAGAGGAATCAAGTTCAGTTTTGAGCAGCATGTGTTCGACATTATCACTAAGTTCGCCACCACCAAGTCTGAGGCCTCGTTGTGCTTTCCTTCATTGATCTTTAGCTTGCTTGAAAATCAGAGTTTGATGCTTCATCCTGATGACGTGCTTACTTGTGAAGCTGACTGGTTTGCTTTAAGGGGACAACATATTTCTGGTGCGCGGGTTATTGATCTCCCTTGGCAGGCGCCTTTCTGAGCCGATGTTGCTAGTGGTGTTGGGTCCGGCGTTCCCAACATTGGTCCCTATGTCTGCGCAGGTTCTTCGTGCGCATATTGCTTGGATTGACGCGCAGATGACCCAGCTGCAGGCGCTTTGTGGTTCTATCATGGAGGCCTTTTTGCCTTCAGGCCAAAAAGGGGGAGATAATGGCGACGTTGTTAAGGATGGTGCTGATGAGGATGTTGTTGCTGCCGAGGCTTTGGCGAGCCTTGCTCGTGATAAACGAAGGAAAAAGACCCATTCTCGAAACAAGGCAATGAAGAGAATGAAGAAGCTGTTGAAGAAGAGAAAGGATTGGGGTGAAGGAACTTCGACATCCCCTCGTCGTTCGAAGAGGGTGCGGAGTCAATAAGTTCCTTGTATTTCTTTTGATAAGTGGTTAAATGAACAATGTTGATATGTAATGTTGGGTGGATGTTTTAATACATTGGTTGTTTTATTTGGGGGATTTTTCCGTCTTAGGAGGAGTTAGTATTGCGTCGTAATATTTTGTTCAGAAAGGCTAAAGGGGGAGATTCTTGGGAATTTATTCTTGGAAATAATTACTATTTTAGTTGTTTGCCATTCTTGGGCACAAAATAAATCAGGACTCTAGATTTTGTTTCCTAGTTTGTGTATAGGATTTTATTTAGTTTCCTAGATTGTATCTAGAATTTGTTTTACTTGTTTACCAAATTTAGGATTCTAGAATTGTCTATTTAAGACAAGAGAGTATTAAAGCCTGGACATAACTTGAGAGACGCACGGATTTTGTGAGAAGATGCAATCAAGCGACGCACAAGCAAGGAAAGAACACCAGCGATTACTTGGAGCCATTGTTCGAGATAAACAAGTTCTTCGAAGTTGCGTGACCAACGGAGAAGATCTTTTCATCTAGGCTACAAGTATTTAGTATCATGTTTTTGATACTTTAGTTTTCATATATTACTTCTTATTTTTATGTATTGATCGTGAACAAGAAAGTAATATAGTTTTCGGGTTTGTACATCCAAGTTCACAAGTACTTTTACTTGTGAACTGAATTTAATTTGTTGTGTTCTTGAGTTTATATTTCCACTGCATATCTTTTTTGTTAAACTTTGGTTGATGTTGGTTTCAGTGTTGGTTAACATTGAAAGCAACATCACAAACTGATACTTATTTTCAAAACCATAGACCTTCAAATTTACAAACTTAATACAATTAAACATTTGACAGAAAAGGAGAAAATAAAATTAAAAAGAAAATCAGTAGGAAAGATATTTTACCATGGTATCTTTAAGCCAAAAGAACCACAAAGAAATCTCAAACTCAAGTCAAATAAACCCAAATTATTCCACAAATATTAGAATAAAATTCAAAAACTTCACCCAGAATTCTCATTAAAAAAAATCAGAAAAACTAAAATCTCATAAACATGACGAAATTAACTTTGATTGAAAAATGAATAAACTTCATGATTAAAAATAGAGAAAAATAATAATAAACCCACCTGAGGAAGAAATATGTTTAATTTCTTCATTATTTACCCATTCAATTCGAGAGCGATTAAGATGAAGCCTAGCATTTATCCATGCAAAAATCTCAATCCACCCCAAAAAGCATGAAATCTCCATAAGCCTAGCAATTGGATGGGGTTCAAATCCCACACCGGTTCATTTTCTTAAATAAAGAAAAAGGAAATCCATTACAAAATTACGTAACCATTAATATTCATAAAAATCCAATTCAATATAACATTTAAACTTGCCAGCATATAGATTGAAATCGATTAAAACTATATACAAATAAAAATAAAAACCATAAAATTAATTAAAACAGAAACCACACTGTCTCGAAAAACCCCCGCTATATAATCCAAGTCACAAATAAAAAATACTTTAAATATACTTAATATATAATTCATATGCATCCACATAAATACAGACCATGAAACAAGTATTCTCAATAAATTAACCAAAATCACATGGAAAATGTTAAACTCACCAACAAAGTCTCCAATGAAGAGGCAATTTGAAAGAGGTAAATAAATCTAAAGCTCACCAGATACTCTTACTCAGGAAAGAGAAGACTTTGGAGAAAATCGGAGCAGCGATCTGGATCTATGAGAAATTGAAGTAGGATTTGGATTAATTCTCAAAAAAATTGATTGCATATCGAGATCGGATCGAAAACAGAAAATTGGTATAAGATTAAATCGAGAACTTTGAGTGTGAATTTGACAATTATACAATACCAATTCAGATTGAAAAATAAAAACTTTATTTTAATATGGCTAATTTGCAAATTATTTTGTGCTTCAAAAAAACAATCTAGATAAATGAATTGAGACTGGTGCAAAATACCAATAAAATGATAATCATAGTCGACGAGAAATATAAGCAAATCTGGGAAAAATAAAAAGAATGAAGAAAAATAACTGAACAATCGAAAATAGCAAAAAATTTGAAACATATTCCAAGAATCGAGATTTGAATATTGAAATAATTAATCTAACAAAAAAAATATGGATCTGGAATAAATATACGGTAATCTGAAACCGAATTAGGGTAAAATCAAATACAAATTATTGTATACTGGCGGAGAAAAATAGTTGAAGAAGGAGATAAATAGCGAAGAAAACCAATAGAATCGTGAAGAAGTTTTTTTTTTCTACCCCTTTCTGTTGAACAAAATACATGGTGAAGATGTTGAAGAAGTTTTTTTTTTCTATTCCTTTCTGTTGAAATCAGAAATTTTAGAAAAAACAGGTCCGAATTATGTTGAAAAGAAAACGGAGAGCGACCTTCCAAATGATATGAACCCTACCAAATTATATTAAGTAAAATAAATTAAAAAATTGTTATTTATACCTCATGGAAAAATTAGTCTTGTCCCAAAATAATTCCCAACAAATCACAATTCGACACCTTGACATAGAAGATACTACAAGCTGCCACATGTACTTTGGATTGCTCTACATGCGACACCTCACCACTAATAGTTAACACTATTAACAAGAGTGGCGGATATCATCATCCTTTATTTTAATAGGATAAACCATATCTCATAATTTGAGTAGTTGATCTAGGGACGTTCAAGATTCAACCAAAAATTGAATCTACCAAAAAACCGATTGAACTGTACAAATTTGATTCGGTTCTTCTAACGGCAGTTCGGTCTTCGATTCCAAGTACACAGAAATTTTATTATTTTGGTCAGTTTTAATTTGATTGCAAAAAACTTATTTAATCGAATCGACCGAAAAATATTATATATATATATATATATATATATATATATATATATATATATATATATATATATATATATATATATGGTTGGGTTCCGGTGAGAATGGGTCTGTGGGTGAAAAATGAGAATAAATCCTAGCCATCATATCTAATCTAATCTAATTGATTAGATTTAATCAAACAAATTGAAATGCCTAATATTGGGGGGGAAAAACGCAAGCTTTAAAAACTCAAACCCGTGAACCCGTTCACGGCGAAACCTCGAGGCAGCCTCAAACCTTTCCTGCTCACGGTCGGTCTCGGAGCCGCAAGGTTTACAGCAAAAGGCCACGCCCTGTTCATGCAACCCTAAAAACCTCCCTGTTCACGCGACCCTAAAAACCTCCCTGTTCACGCGAAACGCGAGAACCTGATTTATCTCTGTTCTCGATTCATCAGTTTTGCTCCTTCAATCGAAAAGTAATTTTATCGAGAAATTCATTCCTATTCCTTTAAATCCTGCTCGAATTTAGGTTTTGGCCGGAGTAATAGAGACTGGCGTGACAATCCTGTTCGAATTTAGGGTTAGGTCGGAGTATCCTGTTCGATTTTAGAGGTTCCTATTCGATTTTGGTCCCTTATTCAATTTGATTTTTTTCTTGGTTCAATTTTGGTTGCACACCGATGGCTTCGATTTTGAACGAATCAGGTAATGTTTTATTTTAAATTAGTGGAGTTGATCTGATTTTTGGATTTTTGATTTTGTATTGTTTTGAGTTAACCTGGTAAAAACCCGTACATGTCGTCGTCTGATGTGGTTGCTGTCTGATTTGTATTGTGCACAATTCAGTGTTAGTTTGTGCACATTAGTGTGTTCCCTTGTGCACGTCCGTGCTGAATGGTATTTTTCACGTGTCGTGAAGTCTTAAAAAATCTGTACGTGTCGTCGTCTGATGTGGTTGCTGTCTAATTTGTATTGTGCACAATTCAGTGTCAGTTTGTGCACATTAGTGTGTTCCCTTGTGCACGTCTGTGCTGAATGGTGTTTTGCATGTGTCGTGAAGTCTTAAAAAAATTTGTGCGTGTCGTCGTCTGATGTGATTGTTGTCTGATTTGTATTGTGCACAATTCAGTGTCAGTTTGTGCACATTAGTGTGTTCCCTTGTGCACGTCCGTGCTGAATGGTGTTTTGCACATGTCGTGAAGTCTTAAAAAAATCTGTGCGTGTCGTCGTCTGATGTGGTTGTCGTGTGATTTGTTTTGTGCACAATTCAGTGTCCGTTTGTGCACATTAATTTATTCCCTTGTGCACGTTCTTGCTGAATGGTGTTTTGCACGTGTCATGAAATCTTAAGAAAATCTTTACATGTCGTTGTCTGATGTGGTTGCCGTCTGATTTGTTTCGTGCACAATTCAGTGTCCGTTTGTGCACATTAATGTGTTCCCTTATGCACGTCCATGATGAATGGTGTTTTGCACTGTGTCGTGAAGTCTTAAGAAAATCTGTACTTGTCGTCGTTTGATGTGGTTGCCGCCTGATTTATTTTGTGCACAATTCAGTGTCAGTTTTTGCACATTAGTGTGTTCCCTTGTGTACGTCTGTGCAGTAGCAAAATGGTGTTTGCACTTGTTATGATTAAAATATTATGAGCGTGTTGTCGTCTGATGTGGTTGTCATCTGATGCTAGTGTGATTTGTTTGTGCGCAAATAATTGTCAGTTTGTGCACATTAATATGGTATTTGCACCTTTCACCGGGATTGAAAACTATTTTTCATGTAATTGTGGTGTTTGTCTCGTATTTTTAATTAGGATTTTATGTTAAATTTAGTAGTTTTTTAGTCGAGTATTGTTAGGTTTTCACTTGTTTTCTCGTTTTGTTATTCTTTTTGTGTTTCTTGTTGATTTTATACTTAAAATGGTTAAATGAGTTCAATTAATTTGTGGATGGGGGTTATTTGTGTTAGGTTTTGACAAGAAGGCAAAAAGAAGGTGAAAATTGGCCCTTGGCTCGATTTGGCTCGAGCCAAGGCGAGTCCCGTGCGTCGATCGACGCGAGCCAGGATCGATGCTTCAGAGCGTTTGCGTCGATGGTGCGTCGACAGTGCGTCAGTCAACATGGGCGTAGCATCGACAGTGCATCGACGGTGCGTCAGTCGACGCACTTGCATGGCTTCGGCTCGTCGCTCGTCCCGTTTTATTCATTTTGAGCTGAGATATTAACATTAAACAAAGTTAGATTATTTCATACAAAATAAAGTAAAAACACATTAAACACCATAAGAAAAGAAAAACATAAAAAAGGAAGAAAAATGATAAAAAGATAAACTTAAAACACATAAAAGCACACAACATACGATGCAAAAACACACGAAAATCACATACAAATATGTACAAATCATTGCGCGCATGGCCGAGGGCTCTCGGCAGGTATGCGCGCAGTCGATCGACTGCTCTCGGCAGGATGGGCGTGGATGGCCACTCTCTGAAGCGCAGTCGAGCCAGCCCTCGGCATTCGATCGACAGGCTTGGCATCAACTTGACTGCTCGGATGTCGATCGATTGCGCTCGGCATTCTCGGCAGCTTTGGCGCTGGGTCTCGGCAGGCGTCGGCAGGGTCGGCGCTGGGTCTCGGCAGGCTTCGGCAGCTGCGCGCGGGACTAGGCGGGAGTGGCCGGCAGCGCTCGGCAGCTGCCGAGCAGCTGTGCACGGGACTCGCCTTGGCTCGAGCCAAATCGAGCCAAGGGCCAATTTTCACCTTCTTTTTGCCTTCTTGTCAAAACCTAACACAAATAACCCCCATCCACAAATTAATTGAACTCATTTAACCATTTTAAGTATAAAATCAACAAGAAACACAAAAAGAATAACAAAACGAGAAAACAAGTGAAAACCTAACAATACTCGACTAAAAAACTACTAAATTTAACATAAAATCCTAATTAAAAATACGAGACAAACACCACAATTACATGAAAAATAGTTTTCAATCCCGGTGAAAGGTGCAAATACCATATTAATGTGCACAAACTGACAATTATTTGCGCACAAACAAATCACACTAGCATCAGATGACAACCACATCAGACGACAACACGCTCATAATATTTTAATCATAACAAGTGCAAACACCATTTTGCTACTGCACAGACGTACACAAGGGAACACACTAATGTGCAAAAACTGACACTGAATTGTGCACAAAATAAATCAGGCGGCAACCACATCAAACGACGGACAAGTACAGATTTTCTTAAGACTTCACGACCACAGTGCAAAACACCATTCATCATGGACGTGCATAAGGAACCACAGAACACATTAATGTGGCACAAACGGACACTGAATTGTGCACGAAACAAATCAGACGGCAACCAACATCAGACAACGACATGTAAAAGATTTTCTTAAGGATTTCACTGACACGGTGCAAAAACACCATTCAGCAAGAACGTGCACAAGGGAATAAATTAATGTGCACAAACGGACACTGAATTGTGCACAAAACAAATCACACGACAACCAACATCAGACGACGACACGCACAGATTTTTTTTAAGACTTCACGACATGTGCAAAACACCATTCAGCACGGACGTGCACAAGGGAACACACTAATGTGCGCAAACTGACACTGAATTGTGCAGCAATACAAATCAGACAACAATCACATCAGACGACGACACGCACAAATTTTTTTAAGACTTCACGACACATGCAAAAACACGATTCAGCCACAGAC
>BMAC01000551.1:278403-292964 GCA_014905375.1 Phtheirospermum japonicum
AGATCGACTAAAAACTCAACTAAAAGGACGACACGATAACGTTGAGATAAGAGATTTAGACTAGCTTCCGAACACCTAAAAGTAACGAGTTGACCTCCATGTACGTCACCCATCCATGCCTCGGCCAAAGTCTATCCCTGCTCAAACCGCCAAATCGTCTTTGGGTCGTTTAGAACCATCGGGATTGACAACCCCGATTGTGGAGACGATTCCGGCACACTAGACCCTCGCTTTTATAAATCATTTTTAAAAGCTTTTAATTTTATTGATCGTAGATGTTAGAATTTCCAAACCTCATTCGATCGCGTGTTTAATTTAGTCTAGTCTAGTTTTTATTTTTGTTTCTACGTACGTAAAATCGAACACCGAAATAGTTTCCGATTAGTCTTCCTTGTGATTCGACTCGAGTCAACTTATTGCCTACAATAGCTCCGTTCTCTTGCGGACGAGCTTTTCGTTATTTTAAACGCGAAAAAGTTCAATTCACGCAACTCCCGCCGAGCACGCCCAGCCATGCCCGCAAGCACCTGCAGACAGCTGCCGACCACGACCGAGACAGCCCGCCCAGCGCCGAGCCATCTCGGCCCATGTCGAGCCACCTTGCAATTTTGCTTAGCAAATCGAGCCCAACTCGACCCAAATGGTCTATTTTGACCATTTTGGGTCAGATTTGGTCAATATATGGAAATCAAAGCTCATATGGAATAATTGACCCATTTACCCCTAATTAACTTGCATAAATAGAACCTCTCTTTCATTTTGTAAAACACCTCCTCCCAACCCAATCTTGGGTTTGGGACTTAATTTCTCTCTCTAGATTTAATTTGCAAGGTTTGCCTTGGGTTTGTAAGCTCAAGAAGGATTCAAGTACTCCCTTGGATTTTTAATTCCTTGCAATTTCAATCAAGCTTTTGGATTCTCTTTTTAATTCTAGTAAGCTTTCTTTTAATTTCATGCTTTGTTCTTCATTTGTTTTATGCTTTTTGCCTTAGGTATTAGAAGTTGTGCTTAATCTTGTGAATTGGCTATGA
Source organism: Phtheirospermum japonicum (assembly GCA_014905375.1). Taxonomy (NCBI): domain Eukaryota; kingdom Viridiplantae; phylum Streptophyta; class Magnoliopsida; order Lamiales; family Orobanchaceae; genus Phtheirospermum; species Phtheirospermum japonicum. Next base: position 279,435 of record BMAC01000551.1, read on the forward strand.
ATCCTAGTTGAGTGACACATCTAGATCATAGATCAAGTCCTTGATTGTTTAATTTCAAGTAATTTTGATATGTTTCATGCATTTATCTTCATTTCATGTTTTTTGTCTTAGCTACTTGAATTCATGATGAAACTTATGATTTGGCTATGAATTATAGATGAGTGACACATCTAGATTGTAGATCGGGTCTTGGATCGTCATGATTTTAAGTTTTTCCTTTGCTTTATTTTGATTTTTATTTCCATGCATAGTTTTAGGTTTAATCTTAGATCTACTCTTCGTTGCTTGTTATTTTTCATAAAGTTTTAAACTTTCCCGTCCATTTTCATTGCTTTATCCATTCATGCTTTCAATATTTGGTAATTTTCATTATTTAGGATTTTATGCATAGTTGTACCTTGTGCATGCATGCTTGTACTTGGTGAAATAATGCTTGTTCTTGCTTATTTCCTAAATTGCTTTGCATTTCTATTATGGGCATACGATCGAGGCATTCTACCAACTTGCACTTTCAATTCCTAGCTTAGTTTAGATAGTTTATTTGCTTTATTTTCATTTTCCCTTTATTTTTCCAAGCTTGAAACGCATTGAATCTCACAATCGAATCGATTTCTGATAATACCAAGCCATGAACCCGATGATATATTCATCACCACTAAAACTCTAAACTTCAAAATGGCGCCGTTGAGACTCGTCTTGGTTAAGGCTTTCGATTGCTTGTAGTTTCATTGTATTTTTAGCTTTCTTTTGTTTTTAACATTTTTTGTTTAGTATGTTAGATTCTTATAGTTATGGTGGATATATTCCCGACATGGGAGGGCATGGTGCAAACTATGTCGGGATTGAAACTATGTATAATGGGTATGGCAACGTGGGAGGGCATGGTGCAAACCACGTTGCCAACGGTGGATATGGATATGGGCAACCCGACATGGGAGGGCATGGTGAAAACCATGTCGGGTTTGATAGTTTCTCGGGCGTGAATGGTTATGGAGCTCCAAATTCCTATCCGAACGTGCAAGCTCCATACTCCTATCCGAACGAGCAAGCCCCGACTTCCGGCTCATATGGCTATGGTGCTCCACAAAATTATCCGAGTATGCCGAGCCCGACTCCCGACCTATACGATGGTTCTCTCACTTCTAATTTCGATTATGCCTCATTTGATGCCACCTATGGCACTCATGATTCCGATCCGTATGCGTACTTTGGAAGTTCGAGCTCTAATGACCAAAAATCTCTTCCCGCCTTTGATATTCCGGTGCATTCTCCTATTCCACACCCCGATCCGACTCTCTTGGCCATTTTGCAAGAAGTAAATTCGTTGATCACTAAGTGTGGTGCTCTTGAGGCTACGTGTGGTGCTCTTAAAGCTAAGTGTGGTGCTCTTAATGCTAAGTTTGATGCTATTGATGCTACAATGGATCAAGTTGCAAGCGATATTGATATGCTTAAACGAGCTCATGCGGATTCCTTACTCATGAACATGCTTCAAGAGTTAGTCGAAGAAGCGTATATGGAGGCCAAGACTAATGAGGAGGTGGTTGGCCCGGTTATCGATATAGAGGGATGTTGTGAGGATGAGCCCCTTGTTCTTGATGAGCCCGTTGTGCCTCTATTTGACCCCGTTTTGTGTGAAGATGATTCTCGATGTGTCGTTGGGGGCAACGACGACTTTTTAGAGGGGGAGGTGGGGGTTATTGATGATGAGCTTGGAAAAATTGATGATTATCTTGAGGAGGATGAGGAGAGCGAGTCGATTATTATCCATGCAAACCCCCACTGAGAAGAAAATGAAGAGAGGATGGTTAAAGGGGTTGATGTTCTTAAAAGTGCTATTGATTGGATACCGGGAGTGGTCGAGGGAGTTAGCGCTTTGAATTCGAGTCTTGGAGATATGATGAGAGCCGGGATGAGGAGGTTGCTATTGGAGGGCTTGATGTTCGTAATGTCCAAAATCGAGTGGGTGAAGCCCATTGACTTGGTGCCCAAGACGAGCGGCTTGTTAGCTTTTAAGGATAAAGAAAGAGAGTTGTTGGCCACAAGGGCTACAATGGGTTGGAGGATGTTGATCGATTTTAAGAAGTTGAAAGCGGCTACCAAGAGAGATCATTTCCCTCCCCCATTTGTCGATCAAAGGATGAACAAGCTAGCCGGCCATTATTCCTATCGTTTCTTGGACGAGTCATCGGTCACTTTAAAATCACCATTCCACCCGAGGACCTAGCCGAGATGAGTGTCGATTGCCCACTTGGAACGTTCACTTTTTGGTGGATCTTATATGAACTATGCAATGCGCCAAGGACGTTCCAAAGAGTGGATCCTCCCGATAGGGAGGAGATTGTTTTGATGGACCCTCCCGTGATCTTTCCACCTTGACCAAAAGGGAGTACGTCAAGCTAGTGACGTAAAACAAGCACTTCTTGGGAGGCAACCCAAGTTCTTTCCCTTTCTTTCTTTCTTTTATTGAAAAACCCAAAAACATTCAAAAATTCAAAAATCCAAAAACATTTGAAAAATCAAAAACTAAAAAAAAAAATTTCGTGTTGTCTTTTGGTTATTTTTGGTCGTTTCGTTTTGTTTCATTTCGTGTACATATTTTCTTGTGTTTTTAATTTTATGTGATTTTATTTTCTAGGCTTGGTTTTTCGACTTCAACCTTGGGCGATTTGATAAGTTAGTAGCGTTCATGAAGCCGAGAGATACTAGCCATGCTTGATTTTTTCTTAGATTGCTTAGATGCCTAGGTGGACCCCACCGAGCTCGACTCAAAACTCGCTCGGTTAAGGAAGTTTCTATTCCCCCTCCTTCTACTCGGTTTTCATTGAAATGCGGGTATCGCATGGTTTAAGTGTGGGGTGGGTAGGTGGTTAGGGTCCGGGTGTCGAAAGGCATGTTTTGTTGTTCTTAACTCGAGCCTTGGCGAAGTGATGCATTCTTGGCAAAGTGATGCTTACTATTTGCGCTTTTAAATGGTTGAGTCGATTTTTTTGTCTTTTGTGTGTTTATTACATGTTTAAGCAACTCCACGTGCTTGGAAGTTTGAATAGTTTACTTGTCGGGTTTTTGCATGTTTATGTCCTCTTGTGTGATGGGTTGAATTTTTGTGCTTCGTCCATAAAACCGCATATATATATATAATCAACATTTTCTCGTGAAAAGATTGCAAAGCTCTAAAAGCTCTTTTGATTTTGCTCCCAAATTCGATGCAAACTAGTGAGTAGCCTTGTGTGATTTATCGGCTTGCTTGCATTTTTATGGGAATTGCATTGAGGAGGTTTGACTTTGCTCGTACATGATTGAATTTGAAAATGACCTCGAGGCACAAATATCACCATTGTTCCGGCCATATCCATATATTTAAGCTACTTTAAAATTTCCAAATGAGCCCCCTTGAGCCTTTATCCCGTTTCTTGTTAGCCGAGCTCGATTTTAGCTCTTATAACTCCATAAATGGTGAGGTGAGAGGGTTTATTGTTAGTTGGCGAGAAATGTGTGGAAAATCAATTGAGGATTTCGGGTTTTGAAGTGCTTATACAAAAAAAAAAAGAATAATACTCCAACACAAATCACGAAAAGTGATAAAGCGTGCATTCAAGTGTAAAGCCTAATATTCAAAAAGGGCTAATTCTAGTAAAAAGAAGCAAGTTCATAAAGCTTCTTAGTGTTGTGAAATAAAAGTCGGGAAAGTGTGTGAAAGAAGAAAGGGTTTCGTTTGAGATTTTGGTAAATTGGGAAAGGTGAAGCGATTATAAGCTTCGGGTTGAAGAAAGTAGGGTTTTATGCGTTATTGATCACGTTTGATCGTGTGTTAGCCACTCTATCCAAATATTCCATACCTTACTAAAGAGCCAACATTACAACCCATAATAAAGACCTCTTTCGATTCTTACTTGGTCATGTACTATGAGCAATTTTGAGCATCCGGTTGTTTTGTCTCGTGTTTTTAATTAGGATTTTATGTTAATTTTAGTAGTTTTTTAGTCGAGTTTTGTTAGGTTTTCACTTGTTTTCTCGTTTTGTTGTTCTTTTCGTGTTTCTTGTTGATTTTATACTTAAAATGGTTAAATGAGTTCAATTAATTTGTGGATGGGGGTTATTTGTGTTAGGTTTTGACAAGAAGGCAAAAAGAAGGTGAAAATTGGCCCTTGGCTCGATTTGGCTCGAGCCAAGGCGAGTCCCGGTGCACAGCTGCTCGGCAGCTGCCGAGCGCTGCCGGCCCGCCCGCCTAGTCCCGCGCGCCAGCTGCCGGAAGCTGCCAGCCTGCCGAGACCCAGCGCCGACCCTGCCGACGCCTGCCGAGACCTCAGCACCAAAGCTGCCGAGAACGCCGAGCGCAATCGATCGACAGCCGAGCAGTCGAGTCGACGCCAAGCCTGTCGATCGACTGCCGAGGGCTGGCTCGACTGCGCTTCAGAGAGTGGGCCATCCACGCCCATCCTGCCGAGAGCAGTTGATCGACTGCTGAGCCAGTCGATCGACTGCGCCCATACCTGCCGAGAGCCCGTAGGTCGATGCGCGCAACTCCCGCCAAGCACGCCCCGACCACGCCCGCAAGCACCTGCCGACAGCTGCCGACCACGACCGAGCCAGCCCGCCCAGCGCCGAGCCATCTCGGCCCATGTCGAGCCACCTTGCAATTTTGCCGAGCCAATCGAGCCCAACTCGACCCAAATGGTCTATTTTGACCATTTTGGGTCAGATTTGGTCAATATATGGAAATCCAAGCTCATATGGCATAATTGACCCATTTACCCCTAATTAACTTGTATAAATAGAACCTCTCTTTCATTTTGTAAAACACCTCCTCCCAACCCAAGCTTGGGTTTGGGACTTAATTTCTCTCTCTAGATTTAATTTTCAAGCTTTTGCCTTGGGTTTGTAAGCTCAAGAAGGATTCAAGTTACTCCCTTGGATTTTTAATTCCTTGCAATTTCAATCAAACTTTTGGATTCTCTTTTTAATTCTAGTAAGCTTTCTTTTAATTTCATGCTTTGTTCTTCATTTGTTTTATGCTTTTTGCCTTAGGTATTAGAAGTTGTGCTTGATCTTGTGAATTGGCTATGAATCCTAGTTGAGTGACACATCTAGATCATATATCAAGTCCTTGATTTGTTTAATTTCAAGTAATTTCATATGTTTCATGCATTTATCTTTATTTCATGCTTTTTGTCTTAGCTACTTGAATTCATGATGAAACTTATGATTTGGCTATGAATTATAGATGAGTGACACATCTAGATTGTAGATCGGGTCTTGGATCGTCATGGTTTTAAGTTTTTCCTATGCTTTATTTTGACTTTTATTTTCATGCATAGTTTTAGGTTTAATCTTAGATCTACTTTTCGTTGCTTGTTATTTTTCATAAAGTTTTTAACTTTCCAATCCATTTTCATTGCTTTATCCATTCATGATTTCAGTTTTTGGTAATTTTTATTATTTAGGATTTTATGCATAGTTGTACCTTGTGCATGCATGCTTGTACTTGGTGAAACAATGCTTGTTCTTGCTTATTTCCTTAATTGCTTTGCATTTCTATTATGGGCATACGACCGAGGCATCCTACCAACTTGCACTTTCAATTCCTAGCTTAGTTTAGATTGTTTATTTTCTTTATTTTCATTTTTCCTTTATTTTTCCAAGCTTGAAACGCATTGAATCTCACAATCGAATCGATTTCCGATAATACCAAGCCATGAACCCGATGATATATTCATCACCACTAAAACTCTTCACTTCAAAAACCACAAATAAATGTTACATTTGTAGCTGTATTGATAACTACTAAATACGCTGATTGCCACTCGAGTAATTCAAAAAGGCAATGGTGCATGAGGCAAGATGTATCAGTACTTCAAAGATATTCAAAAATTTATTTTCTGATTTTTGTGTGTTCTTACCTCGAAATTTTACTTGGTATCGATGATTTTTGTAATAGTCACTTCTTTGCACATTGTAATTTGCAGGTGATTTGAGGAAGGAAGTAAAAATGGGACCAATTAGCATATATCAAGACCTACCCTTAATATTATTTTCTTATTTTTATTTTCTTAATTTAGCAAATTGGGTTGTGCACAAGTAAGTGTCAATTTGTGCACAACAATGTAATGAATTTTGCACAATCGTGAAATAAATTGTGCACAATATGTCACTGGTGCAGACGCTCTTGAACTCTTGGTTCTAGTGTTTCTTGAATTCTTAACTTCACCTCTTTTTTCTTACGTGATATACTAAACTTTATTCAAGCTGTTTTTCTAGGGCGAGATGCCAATATCAAAACAAAGAAAAGAGCTCTATTCAACAATTGAATTTCCTTATCTTATTCAGCTCATCTCCGTCTTTCTAGATCCGAAAAGCGGTCTAAAGCCAATATCGATGAAAGGGGCGTAGCGGGAAAAACATAAGCTTTGATAGGTTAGCTAGAAAAATCAAGAGAATAACGAAATTCGTAAGAATTCTTCCCAATTCCATGGTAATTCACAAGTAGTCATTCGTATTGGTGACCCTTAATCTTCTTCTGGACATATTCTACTAGGGCTGGCAAAATTCCTACGGTTAAAAACCACCGACATGTCAAGATCCAAATTCGAATTGGTTCCTGGTCCTGGTCAGAGWCCACTGTGTTCGCGCCGGCGGTCCAACAAAAAGGCGCAGTAGTGGTATCTTTCTTTCCATTACGAAAGACACACTTCGCCTACTCCCTCCCCGTGTCCACTAGCGCTCGTGTCCAGAGCGAAGAGAAGGCGAAAAAGTTTCAGGGAGTTCCTATTACAGAAAGGGACTATTACTGGATGCTTTGCATACAGACTAGTTACATCCGGCTGCCCCTATTAGCTTAGTCTTTCCTGCCCGAAAAAGGCCCAATTTTAGCCGGGCTTTCGCCTTTGCGAGATGTGAGTGCATCGCTTGAAGGAGATGTTATTTAATTTTTTGGTCTTTCGGTACTAATCATGAGATTGAGGTGAAGGCTTTGCAAAATCATAATATGATCTAGCAATATCAATTTAACTTTATTTTAAAATCAAAATAAATATTACAACATTAGTTACAGGATATGCACAATAGTGCCATAAGACCTGCACAATCGTATTACAAGTCATGCACAATATATATCAATACACAAATTATAAAAACACACCAGCAATGAAAATTACACATGAGTCTGACAAGATATATAAAAAAAATCATTAAAAAATGGGAAAATGTTTGCTGCAACTTTTTCCAGAATCACAAATTCTTCTCTAGAATGTGCACGCCTAAAGGTGGAGTGTCTTCAGATAGTTCTTCATTACGTGGCGGAGGTTTCTCATTTGTGGTGAAGGTTCAGACTCCTCATTATGTCGCAAAGGCCTCTCAGAATCACCACCATATGGTTCATACTTTGCCTTCTTTCTTCTTTCTTTTAATGACTCAATGTAACATCAACTTTCTTTGTGCTTCGGGTGACTGTACCAGCAAACTATATATGATGCACATTAATAAGTAATAAGTTGCACAATAATAAGAACTCATGTGCACATTAATATAAACTCTTTTTCAGAGGGTGACATAATCAAGAAAAATATACAACATATATACAAGGGAAAATTCTATGCACAGAAACCGTATACGATGCACACTAATAAGCAATACATTGAACAATAATAAGAGTTATTTTGCACATTACTAAGTTATACATTGCACATTACTAAGTAATACAATGTCTAATAATTGAAAATTAAAAAAGCACACAACACAGGAAGTAAAGATCCGACATTCATTGCAGAAAATTAAAGTTTCAAAAGGACTAAGTTAAGTTTGTAGGTCAGTTTACAGGATTCTCAAATTTAGTAGGAAACATAATTTTTAGAAAACTTTGTTTCCTTAGCTATAAATAAGAATCCCATAGGATTTCAAGGGTGCGGGGCTGTCGGGCCAAGAACCGGAGGAGGCTAAGCACCGAAAGGTGCTGGAGAAGGCCGTTTTTCGGCCGACCTTCATGAGTAATATTTGTAGTTTAACCCAAAATGGAATGCTAGTTTTGAGTCTCAAAAATCCTAATGCATACGTGGGTTACCTAGCAACAACTATAACAACAGCACCACAGACCTTGTCGATTTGAACAACAAAAATACCAACTCCACCAGCTGCACCAAGAACAACCACTACCTACTTTGCCCCAATAAATAAATAAAATTATCGCATAATTCTCATACACATAATTTCTCCAAAAACAGAGTATAAAACTTTCTCTACCTGACCATCACACAGTTGCGCTCTATGAACAAGCGCAACATGTGATGTACCATATGCAACCGGAAGTGCACCAGCTGCAACCAAGTCACATCCTTCGGGCACAAGAAATCTGAAATTTCCCCATTATAAGTTAAATCAATTAAAACTCCGGTTAATTATGATGTATTTGTCTATTGGACGAGAACATACAAAGAACCCATATCAAACCTGCTACACTAGTTGATGCAAATATGTGTTGGTCCTGGTGTTAGTGGAGTTCACAACTTTTCTAAACATTAAAAATAACAAACTCTTTTCTAAAACGGAATGATGTTTGAGTAGGAGAAACAAAGCCCTTTGACTACATACTGTGGTAGTTGACAACTTTAATATCTCAACCATAACACTATTGAACTTAGAATGACAAACATATCATGAGACCAACGCTAATTTTGTCTGTTACAATCTGTTAAAAGAATGGGCACTTTTTTTTTTTGGTTCTTTGAACACATTGCAACTCTGATATCAGATGTGGTAAAAATATTCAACCGAATGGCAACAAAAATTTTGTAGCTTTCAACGAAATTAGGTTGCTATTCAATGTTGGAATTTAAACTGTGTTAGGACTCGTCATAAATATACTTCTATGATTGGAATATGTCATTAATTCAAGAACCTCTAGAGTCGGCTATGAGGATAGACATTCAAACATAACACTGAGATTCGGAGACATTGGCTATACGAATGATAGCTATTATTCAGTGATTTCTAATAATTTCACTATGAAACACCACTCAGTATAAACTCAAGAGGCACATGATGGCCTACTATATTTCATCCCAACCCAAGTTTTTGTTGGCTCTAGTAATTTGATGCTCACAGTAATTTTTGTAATTTACGCTAATCCTGATGCAACAACAAAAAGCATAAATCACCTCCAAAAAAATAAAACCCACGGCAGAAAAACAGAGCATGCAGCAGAGGCAAGACACCATGAAAAAACTAAAACAAAAATACAAATAATAACAGATAATAAGTAAATAAATAAATTTACCAGGTCTAAAATTGTCAGTAGCTTACTTAAGCTCCTCATAGTTAAAATTCCTCCAGGACGGCTTGGGCACGATGAAATCCCCACAATCAATGGCATCCGCAGCGCCGTGGATGCGCCCTAACAGCCTCCTTTTAAAGGTCTTTTTGGACTTGGCGTCCTCAAACTGGATCCCTAATTTTGAACTTGGTGACGCCGGGCCCCACAGCCTCGACGGTGCCCGAGTAATCGGAGCCTGGAATGAAGGGAAGAGGCGGCTTCTCTTGGTACTTTCCGAGGATTTGGAGGTAATTGGCGAAGTTCAAGATGGTTGACTTGACTCGGACTCGGATGGCCGTCGGCGTGCTGAGTTGGGGAACCGGGTGGGTCGTGGCTACGGTGAGGGTCGAGTTCTCTGCGACATCCGGCGGCGCCGTCGGGTCGCCCAGATTTCTGCACAGTAAAGCTTCCATCTCTCTCTCTCTCTCACACCCAACTGCAATGGGTAGAAGGAAGAAGAAAGCGAAATTTCATCTAATTTTAAACAAGAAACCACCAGGTCACTTATTTACAAAAATGCCACTGGGTGTTTATAATTACAGAAATGCCACCGGTCACTTAATAAAAAGGCATTAAAACTTGTGGATATAATTCATTCTCATTTCTCATCCATTCTCGCATGATCCTATACATATATATATATATATATATATATATATATATATATATATATATATATATATATATATATATAATCATTCCACTCCCACCAACTCACTCATGCTACCCTAAAAACTCATAATTTCAAATCACTTTGTCACTTATCCTTAAACTCTCAGCCCACCGCCACCCACAATTCTATCTCAAATTCTCAGCCCTCAGTTACATCTCAACCCACCACCCCAATTCTCTTCTCCCTCAGTCCCTCGTATATCCGAGACTCTGATTCCGACTTTGACTTAAACTCCGACTCAGCTCCCGCCGAATCAACTCCACCCCATTCACTCGGTGTATCCTACTGGCTACTGGTAATTTAACCCCTCCAACTTCTTGAAGTTTGTTTCGCTTTCAAAAAATAGATGAATATATATTTATGTTAAAGTTCTTGAAGTGAATGCCTTTTTTTATTTAAGAAAAAAATAAAGATTCTAACTTAGCTTGATTAGTGCAATAATTCTAGTGTGCATTATTTAAACCTCCTTTGCCAATTAACAAGAAAAAAAAACTTCATTTATAGCCTATTCAATTAATTCTTGTTAAAAAAAAAGTGATGGTTCTTATATATTGGACTTGTGAGTTTTTTTTTCTTCATTCAAGTCTCTGTGATCTGTGTTCAACTTATTGATCTCTATTTTGCAACTAAAAAGTGTTGAAATATGGGGGCTAGGCTGAAAATGGGCCACTATATTTTTCTTATTATATCTTTTTATTGTAGTTTCTTTTATGATATAGCTTTCATTTTGTTTTGAATTTATGTTAAGTAATTTAATATTAATGTTTTATAATTTAATATTTATATATACTTAAATGAATAATTACTTGAAACTTATACATAAAATCATCTGTATAAATAATTAAAATATGTATATAATTATTATGTTTCTTTTTTGCTTTTATTGCTTGTTCTTTAATTTTATGATTTTTCTTTTTATGAATAAGTTTTTATTACTTCATTTTATTTTTCTTATCATGCCTCCATAATACACACTTTGTAGATGTCAAAAATAGAAGACCAAGTAGGTGGGAGCAGCAATACCACATCTGAACCATCCACGGTTTCGACATCAACTGATTGTCGATCACCAGCTGCACATCCTACACTTGCACCTAGAGCAACAATGAAGAAAATATCTATAATGAGGAGATATTTTGATCAGATCCTTAGCCCTGATGGAAAGAGGAAAACTGCAAAGTGTAAACAATGTAAAGCTGAATATGCTAGTCACACAAAGAAATGGTACATCATCTCTTCTTATACATATGGTTGTTTGTAAGGGGGGACTCTAAAAATGCAGAAATCGGTCAAACATTACTGAATTTGCAGCCAAAAAAAGAGAGAAATTCTGGGGTGGGTGCATTAACTACTTTGAAATATGACTATAATAAAATTAGAGAACCGATTGAGTATATGATCATTGTTGATGAGTTGTCATTTAAGTTTGTGGAAGGCAGGGGGTTTAATAGGGTTATGAGTAAAGCAAGCCCTGTAGGTGGGTGGGCAATTACACTGGATTGTTATGGTTTGTTTGTGAGTGAGAGGTTCAAATTCAAATCCCATTTGAGTTTTTGTCAAACAGTTAGTATTACCATAGACACTTAGATTTCCTTGCAAAAAACTAATTAAATGTGTATTACATATCACGATATTGATAATGAGTGGAATTTGCACAAAAGAATCTTGAGTTTGTCCCTGTCACTAGACATAAGGGTGATTAACATTGGTAAAGTACTTGAAACTTGTATCTTGAGTGGGGCAAAAGAATGTTTAAAATTTGAGAGAGCATTTGAAAGGTATGAAAGTGAAGAGATTTCTTTTGTCAGTGATTTAGGAAGAGATAATTTCAAACATGTTATGATTGGTATTGTTCTCACAAAGTATGTGATTTGTTGAAGTATTTTTATGACATTAATTTGCAATTTTTTGGTTCTTTGTAGGTCAGTTAAAATACTTTTATTACCGAGGTCACTAATTTGTGTTGTGTTATGAATGAGTGGAAAAAGAGTGATGATCTCTTGATGAATGATTCAGATGACTCAATGAAATCAAAATTTGTTAAATATTGGGAAGAGTAAAAAAAAAAAGAATAAAATTATTTTCTAGGAAAATATTTTGTATCCAAGGGATAAGTATGACTATATGACTTACTCTTACGTGAGATATATGGGGCTAAAACGGGTGATACAAACCTTGAAAATGTGAAATGTGAACTTGTAGAGTTAGTCAAAGAGTATAAGAGAAAATATCACCTGGAGAATGGTGCTAGTTCTATTGTAGGTGTCTCAAATTCAGGGGGTAATGTGAGTAATATTTCTGATTTTCAAAGTATTAGTAGCAAACCATCTTCGTTTTTGAAAGCCAAGTATAAAAGACAAAAGTTAGAGTATGGGGGATGGTTATGCAAACAAGAAAACTGAGCTGGAAATTTAGTTGAACAATCGTAGAGGGATTTGGAAATATTGATGTGCTAAAGTGGTGGAGAGTGAATTCTGAAAGATTTTCTCGTTCTTTCAAGAATTTCTTGTGATCTGTTGTGTGGTCCCATATAAAATGTTACGTTAGTGTCTACATTTAGTACCGGTGGGAGGATACTAGTGTTGGAATTTATAGAGACGAACACCATGCTCGTGCAGCGGAAGTTTAAAATTTTTGTAGATCCAACAGATCCATCCTGTGAACGAATATATTTATACGATAAATAAACGAGATAAAAGCATGAAACCTTACAGTAAATTCAGGTCCGAGTTCAACACTAAGGTATCCACGCGATTAATTCTCCGACTGCAAGATTTTATAGTAAATTCAGGTTCGAATTCAACACTAAGGTATCCACGCGATTAATTCTCCGACTGCAAGATCCAACTCCAGTGTATTGCTATCTTGAAGAAAGCTAGGAAATCTCACGACAGCGCAAGAAATCACAATCTCAAAATTAGGATTTATGTTTTCTAAAAACTCTCTGGTCTTTCTTGTTTTCATTATTTATTGTTTACAAATTGTGAGTTTATGTTATATTTATACTAGGTACATAAGAGAACTCTAATCCTAAAAAGGGCTGGACTTGTCCAAGACATGGGCCCAAAATAATTTTAGCCCAAGTACCTTTATTAATATAACATAGATAATTAAATCCAAATCCAATTTAGTTTAATTAAATAATTTCTATCAAATAGAAATTAATATCATAATTATTAACAATTAAATATTACAATTCTAAATTGAATATTTAAAACTTTCTTGATACACTCTTAAATCGGAAAACTAATCGCATATAGTGTGACCCTATAGGCCTTTATATATGACATCAACCCAGTGATGATCCAAACAAATCTCCTAGACGGCTTAGTTGGACGAACTCAATATATAAAGAACATTCACTTGAACTCAGTGAATTATAACCTTTATACAAAGTTTTGGTGAAATTCCTTTCATTCCGAATCACTCGATTAAGCTTAAGATTTATCCAAGTGTCTATCTCAATGGCTTAWTCAATTTATCTCATCTTTATTAGTCGACAACTAGACCATACTCAATCACTATATTGAATATGTCTTTTGCATTGGCCAAT
>BMAC01000551.1:300724-338414 GCA_014905375.1 Phtheirospermum japonicum
CCGGAAAGATCGCCGGTGGCTCTCCAAGAGAGGCCTCCGGTGGTTTTCCCAAATCTTCCTATAGGTAATATAGTTTCTATTGTCAGCAACCAAACCCTCCGGAATATCCGCACCTCTTTTAACATTTCTGACAATTTTACATTTACTAGTCCGGCGCCGGATGAGAGGGCTTCATCACCCCCTCCTAACCATTTGACCTTTTACGTGGACCAGTTCCACGCTGGCCTGAGTCTTCCGTTCACCCTTTTGTACTAGCTATTTCTCGGCTATATCACATTCCAGTTCAACAATTTTGGCCCAATGCCTTCCGCGTTATGGCCGGATTTCATCTAGCGGCCCAATATTCTGGGATTGTTCCGACAGCCCAACTTTTCTTTTCTCTATTTCAAGCAAAAAGCTCTTCTAGTTTCTTCTACCTATCAGGACGACCAGACGTCCACTTCTTGTCAGGTCTTCCCACATCCCACAAGGCCTGGAAGAAGAAGTTCTTCTTCGTTCAAGGCTCGGGAGATTGGGGTTTCCCAACTACCCCCATTAACTTCCTACATTCCCAAGTGAGTTTATCCCGAGGTGATAGACCATCATATTTGGGCGAAAAAATTGCCCTCCTTAACCGAAACCCTTTCAACCTATCCAAGATGCTTACCATCAAACTCTTGAATTTCTTCAACTCCCAACAGGGGAACGGTCCTCTGCCCCCCGAGATTGGTATATTCTTGTAATGACCTGGTTTTATTTTCCTTCCGTTATCGTTTCTTTATTTTTTGATTGTTTCATTCTTTTATTTCAGTTAGTATGTTGCAAGCGAAGATGAAGGCCAAGGCCCAGAAGGTCACGGGAGAAGGCCAGAGGAGCCCCTTGGGAGAGCCTTCCAGAGCTTCCCCGACCTCAGAAGAGGTCATCCTCGCGGCACCTCTCCAGAGCCAACCCCGAGCGCTGTCCAGGGCTTTTGAGCCCGAGGCGACTCTTCCTGGGACGGTAAGGAAGAACCCAGAATGGGTGAGGGGGTCAGTGCGCGAATCAACAGCTCCATCTTCTGAGAACCCCGAGGAGGAGCAACAACTGAGAAGGCGGAAGCGGAGCCGAGTTGATCTTTCATCCGCTCCTCAAGACCCTTCCCAAACCGCTTTTCAATCCATCCCTGAGGCAACTCCTCAGGACACCCCTGCAGCGGTTCCTCAAGTGCCTCCCTATCCCAACCAAGCCCTCTTCAACAGGTCTGTCCTCAACTGCCCCGGGGAGGTGGTGAAACAGTTCATGATGGGGCTAGCTCCCACGGCGGACCGCCGCGTTGTGGATATGATGTCAGATCCGGAGCTACTCGAATTCTACTATAAAGCGGAGGCGCAGGTAAAAATCTCTTCATTCGCTATACCCTTAGTCTCCTCAAGTTCATTACTTCCCCATTTCTCTTTCCAGGCCGTGGTGGGAAGGGCGTCTTTGTTGGCCCGGGCTCGAGGCTCCCTATTGCATGCCGATCTGAAGAAGGAGATCAAGGTCTTGAAAGGACGAGGGTTAGAGCTGACGAACAAGGCCCGGGAGGCCCAGGTTAAGTTACATGGCGCTGAGGTGGAGATTGATTTGCTTAAGGCAGAGCTGGAGCAGATGCGGTTGGAACTCCATGAGGCTAAGGAGTCCGAGGGAAAATAGCGAGCTCTAGCCCTTCTCCATGAACAGGAACTGAAAGATAAAGTCAAGCAAGCCCGAGCTGAGGGCGAGGCTGACGGAGAGGCCCGAGGTCGTATTGAAGGACGAGCCGAAGGGAGGTTGGAGTTCCTCAATTCTGAGGAAGGTCTGCGTCTAATACAGCTGACCCGAGAGACTACACGCCGAGCTTTCCTGGGTTCGGATGAGTTGTACGATCTCCTCGTTCCTGAGGCGGAGGTCTTCTTCGGGTTAGGTCTGGATGCCCACGCCAAGTGGGTGGCTGAGCACCCCTCCACGCCTTACGATCTGCCAATATTGAAGGCGTCTCCGAGCCCACCTCCTTTTCTCATATTCCCGAGGATGATCGCCTCCACCTGCTGGATGCCACGGCCTTCGCTGACCACATCCGTCAGGTCTTCTGCTCTTCCTCCTCGGCTTCTTATCCCCCCCCCTAAACAATCCTTGGCGATGGTAGTAGCTAATTCTCCAACTTTCGCCAACTTGGGTGATTTACACGAGTCTACCCAATTCGCCGAGGATTTCGTCGAGGTATCTCAGCCGGAGGGTCAAACATAGGGAAGAGCTGGTGATGATCAAACCCGAGGTGTAGCTCGGGATGTCTAGATAGGCCTGTCTATTTTCGCGCTGTTTTGTTTTGACAGATCTGTAGCTACGGCCTATGTGGCTGATCTGTCCTCTTTGTCTTTATCGAAGTTTCATGTACTAAAACATTTCTGATTAATAATAATTTCTTTTTGTCTTATTGTGATCTTTGGCACCGTAGGGTTTCCTGATTTCCCGGAAACCCTTGTACTTTTATTCTCTGGCACGTGCTTATCGTCCTTATAAATACGTATATGCAAGCTTCATCTTTTCATCATTCATCTGAAAAGATGTCTTCTTCTCCTTTGATCAAAGAACTCAATACAGTGAAGAGAAAAAACATCTCCCTGATTGTGGAGAAATTCAAGCTTTCCGACCAACTGGTCTTGCTCAAGAAAAAAATCGGCTATCTTTATCGCCTTCTGGAGAGGAAGAGGCAAAAGAAGCGTCATTATAAAAGAGAATGGGCCGAGCTCCGACAAGTCAATCGCCAGCTTCAAGAAGAGAAGGCGGATTTGGCCGAATCGGCACATCGCCTGACCGTCGTTGCTAGCGAAGCTCATGCTCTTGCAGAGCGGTCCGACAAGTATCGTCGCCGTCTACATGAGGCAGGGCGTGAGCTCTGGAGCGTTCGCCGAGTTTTGGCCTCAGATCGGAGGTCTCCACCCAGATAAATGTCTGGGTTTTATCCCTTTTGTTTCCTGCAATTTATTGTAATCAAAGTTGACCACCTTCTTGGAGGGTGTGTACAACCCGATTTTTGTGTTTTCCAATAATTAATAAAATATGTGATTTTATGTTTATCATACGCGTTTTCTCAATTTTGCTCAAATAAACTTTGAATCGGTTTTCGGCCTGCTCAAATCGTTCAACTTATGCTTATATCAGGGTTAGCAGTTCAGAACTTGCCTCATAAGGCTTCATTCTTTGCTCATGTACTCTAGCTGACAATCAGGTCAGGTAAATCGGGGAATTCGTCTTTAGCCCATCTTGACTTGAGTTGACAATCAGGTCAGGAAGATCCTGAGCATCCGTCCTAGCAAATACTGGCTTTAAAATGACAATCAGATCAGGAAAAATCGAGGACATCCATCCTTAGCCAATCCTGGCTTAAACTGACAATCAGGTCAGAAAAAATTGAGGACATCCGTCCTTAGCCAATCCTGGCTTAAACTGACAATTGGGTCAGGAAAAATTGAGGACATCCGTCCTTGGCCAATCATGGATTAAACTGACAATCAGGTCAGGAAAAATTGAGGACATCCGTACTTAGCCAATCCTGGCTTAAACTGACAATCAGGTCAGGAAAAATCGAGGACATCCGTCCTTAGCCAATCCTGGCTTTAAACTGACAATCAGGTCAGGAAAAATTGAGGACATCCGTACTTAGCCAATCCTGGCTTAAACTGACAATCAGGTCAGGAAAAATTGAGGATATCCATCCTTAGCCAATCCTGGCTTAAACCGATAATCAGGTCAGGAAAAATTGAGGACATCCGTCCTTAGCCAATCCTGGCTTAAATACGTACTCAAGTTTGTGATGCACAAGGAAAAACCTGCAATTTTATTCAACCAAATAAATAAAAGTCAAAAAATTACAATCATGTGTAAAATTTACGTAAATTGGTTATATTCCAAGCACGGGGGATTGTTGTCCCATCCAGCTCTTCCAGCTTATAAGCTCCTCCAGCTAGGACTTGGGTAACTCGGAGGGGTCCTTGCCATGCAGGATCCATCTTTCCCTTGGCTTTTCCTAAATCGGATCTTTTCAAAACAAGATCTCCCACCTGGAATTGTCTTTTTACAACAGATCTGTCATATATTGCCTTTATACGCCCCTTGATGTGTTCCATTCTGGCGGCTGCTCTGTCTCTTCTCTCCTCAATCAAATCCAGAGCATCTTGCATCAATAGCTCATTTTGCTCCTCAACAAAGTTCTGGATTCGATGAGTTTCACCACAGCGTCCAGACCATAGACCAGACTAAAGGGCGTCTCCCCTGTGCTTTCTTTAGGATTAGTTATGTAAGCCCACAGAATTGCAGTCAGATCGTCCACCCATCTACCCCCAGCTCTTTCCAATCGGGTCTTGACCCCCTGCACTAGTATACGATTGGTGACCTCTACTTGACCATTAGCTTGAGGATGGTAAACAGAAGTGAAGTGCTGCTCAATTGTCATTTTTGCACACCAATCTTTGATTTTGGCACTCATAAACTGTGTACCATTATCTGAGACCAGGATTCTAGGACACCAAATCTGCAAATGACATTCTTCCACAAGAACTTCATGACAGCGTCCTCTGTAATTTTCGCCAATGCTTCAGCCTCTACCCATTTGCTAAAGTAGTCGATTGTGACTATTAGAAATTTCTTCTGGGCGGGAGCCATGGGGAAGGGGCCAACCAGATCAATCCCCCACTTGGCGAATGGACAAGGAGAGCTCATTGTCATGAGCTCTTCTGCAGGCCTGTGTATCAGCGATGAATTCTTTTGACATTTTTCGCATTTTCGTACGAAATCCTCTGCTTCTTTTCGTAGGCATGGCCAGAAATATCCCGTCCGTAAGATCTTGCTTGATAGAGCTCTGGCGCCCATATGGTTGCCACAACACCCCCCATAGATTTCTCTAAGTACTAGAGCTCCTTCTGCTTGGCCCAGGCATCTTAAAAGAGGCTGGCCAAATCCTCGCCTGAACAGCTCTCCTCTAATTAGGCAGAATCTGGCAGCCCTGGTTCGTATCTTTGCTGCTTCCCTCCTATCCTCTGGCAGGACCCCTTGATCTAGATATACTTTTATAGAGGAGCGTCAATCATCTCCCTCAGTAATCGTGCACACCTGCTCAGTCCAAAACTCCCCCTCCGCGTTTAATAGAGTAATCACCCTTTCCTGACAATCGGTAGCTGAGCTAGCTATCTTTGCCAAGAAATCAGCTCTGCCGTTTTCCTCTCTAGGAATTTGGAGGACCGTTAATCCTTTCATACCTCTGGCGAGTTCTCTAAACTTAGCCAAATATTTTTGCATATACTCCTCCCTTGTCTCAAACTCTCCACTGATTTGCTTGCAAACAAGTTGAGAGTCTACCTTAGCGCACACCTGCTCTGCGCACAGGTCTTTTGCCATCTGAATCCCTCTTAAAAGGGCCTCATACTCGGCAGCATTATTGGAGAATGTTGTATTCAACCGGACGGCGAACTCAGTGGACATGCCTGCTGGATCCATGAGGACGACTCCAGCCCCAAGCCCTGGTTGCAGACAGAGCCATCCGTGAAAATTGTCCATTCCTTCAGCTCACCAGGAGGACCAGTCATTTCTTGCATGAAATCAGCTAAGGCCTGAGCCTTGATTGCCGTTCTGGCTTCAAGTGTGATATCGAATTCGCTGAGCTCTATTATCCATTTGACCAGCCTTCCCGATGCTTCTAGTTTGTCCATTATGGCTTTCAATGGAAGGTTAGTTCGCACGACTAAGTTGTAAGAAAGAAAGTACGGCCCTAGCTTACGAGCAGTTCCAACCAGAGCTAGCATCGCCCTCTCTACCTCCACATATCTGACCTCTGCCGCATGTAAGACCTTGCTCCAAAAGTAGATCGGTCTCTGTATTTTACCTTCCTCCCTAATCAAGACAGAACTGACTGCCTGCTGTCCAATGAATAAATACAAGATTAGGGGCTCTCCTTGAACGGGTTTCATGAGCAAGGTCGTGCCGGCCAAGTGCTCTTTCAACAACCTAAATGCCTCTTCACACTCGTCGCTCCATTGGAATTTTGCTTTCTTCCACAAGTCCTGGAAGAATGGCAAGCTATTCTCAGCAGATCTGGATAAGAACCGGCTTAAGGCATTGATCCGTCCTGCCAAGCATTGCATTTCCGTCACGTTCCTGGGCGCTTGCATTTCCATGATCGCCCTGACCTTTTCAGGATTTTCCTCGATACCATTCTCAGTCACCATGTACCCTAGAAATTTTCCAGCTCTCACCCCGAACATGCACTTTTTGGGGTTTAGCTTCATTTTATACTTTCTCAAAGTAGCAAACGTTTCCTTCAGATCTTCCACATGCGAGGTTGCTTTAATGCTTTTCACTAACATGTCATCTACATATGCCTCCATGTTTCGCCCTAATTGCTCCTTAAACATATTATCCACTAGCCTCTGGTATGTAGCTCCCGCGTTCTTGAGCCCAAACGGCATCACCACATAGCAATATGTTCCCTTCGGAGTTATAAAGCTAACACGCTTCCAATCTTCCTCAGCCAATCTGATCTGGTGATAGCCTTGTGAAGCATCCATCATGCTCAGGAGCTCACATCCAGAGGTGGAATCAACGAGCTGGTCAATTCTCGGCAAGGAGTAGTGGTCTTTCGGGCAAGAGCGATTGAGGTCTCGGAAGTCGATACACATGCGCCAGTCCTCCTGGGTCTTGGGAACCAGGACAGCGTTAGAAAGCCACTCAGGAAATTGTATTTCCTGGATATGCTTGGCCCTTAACAGCTTTTCCACTTCGGCCTCAATGACGGCCTCCTTCTCAGGCCCAAAATTGCGCTTTTTCTGCTTGACCGGCTTCGCGTTTAAGTTGATGTTGAGGTGATGCTCTGCCACCTCCGGATCGATCCCCACCAGGTCTTGGGGAGACCAAGCGAAAACGTCCGCGCTTTCTCTCAGCAGCGTCACCAGGTCTGTCAAGACCTCCGGGCTAAGCGTCGCTCCCACACGGAGAACTCGACTCTCGTCGCCTGGGACAACCATCACCAGCATCAATCCTTCCTCCCTTCTTGCCAGGTCTTGTCGTGGCTGCTCTATCTGAGCCCGTTTACTCAGCCTCTCTTCCTCACTATTCCGCCTGACACACTCAACATACGTCTGTCGTGACGCATATTGATCCCCTCTCACCTCGCCAGTTCCATCCTCAGTGGGAAATTTCATCTTCATGTGAAAAACTGAGATTATAGCTTGGAACTGACTCAGGGAAGGTCTACCAAGCATAACATTGTAAGAGGATGGCGCATCGACCACCAAGAAACGCACCGTCCTGGTCACGCGATATGGCTCTTCCCCCAAAGTAACCAGGAGCCTAACCGCTCCTAATGGTTTCAGGGTACCCCCCGCAAACCCTACCAGGGAGATAGTCACCTCCTCGAGCTCGACGTCCAACTTCAGCTTTTTAAAGCAATCAAAGAACAGGATATCAGCAGAGCTCCCTGTATCCACAAAGATTCTCCGCACGTTATAATTAGCGATAGTGGCTGTTATGACCAAAGCGTCCATGTGCGGAGCCAGGATGCCATCGCAATCCTCTGAACCAAAACAGATATTCGGTGTAGACGCCAATTGTCCAACCTCTCGAGACGTCCTGACCAGGTCTTTGGCAGATCGGACATAATTATGTCGGGCTCTCTTAGAGTGTTCATCCATCTCTCCACCCGTATTCATTTGGATTTCTCCGTGGACGACCTGAGATTGGTCAGATCTCCTCCCTCCAGTTCGCACCCTATCTTGATCTCCCTTGCCTTGCTGAGACCGGTCATAACTCTTATTGCCAGATCTGGCTTCTTCTCTTCTCATGCGGACGTACTCTTTCAGGTGCCTGTCCTGGACCATCCTTTCCAACTCATCTTTCAGATGGGTGCACTGATCAGTATCATGCCCATACTCGTTATGAAAACGACAGAAGCGGTCAGACCTTTCCTTCCTAGGCCTCTGCGAGTAGGTCTTGGGCCATTTCAGGTCTGGGTGTTTCTCGATTGCCTACAGAATCTCACCCTGCGGGGTTGCCAATGGGGTATACCTATCAAAGCGAGGTCTCCCTCCAGACAAGTCTGGTCTCGGATTTTTCACGGCTCCCCTTTCTTCACAGTCATATTTTTCTCTCTTCTTTTCTCCCTCATCCTTGATCTTCAAAGCCTCTTCAAGGTGAATATACTTCTCAGCTCGTTCTAGGAGCTCTCCAAACTTCAGGGCTGGTTGACTACCAGTGATTGGAAGAATTCACCTCTCCTCAGACCCTGCGCCAGGGCGTTCACCAACAGCTCCTCCGACGCAGAAGGCACCTCCAGCTTAGCATTAGTGAAGCGATTAATGTAGGCGCGCAGACTCTCCCCTTCCTTCTGCTTAAGGCTAAACAGTTTTAGTGGCATCTTCTGGTACTTCCTGCAACTAGTAAACTGGTGCAAGAAGGCCGAACTGAACTCATCAAAATTACTAATAGAACGAGGCGGCAACTGGCTAAACCAGAGTTGTGCCGACTTGGTAAAGGTCACTGGGAAGACCCAACACATAATAGCGACCGAAAATTTATGCAGAGCTGCTGCGATCTCAAAGCGACTAAGATGGTCCCGCGGATCCGTGGTTCCATTATGCTAGAAGCCCAAGGAGCGATATGAAGCTGGTACGTCGTCACGCATGACCTCCTCAGTGAAAGGTGTGCCCCGCCGTGCTGGCACTGCACCAGTACTCGTCAGCTTTCTCTTGAATTCCCGCACCTCTTTTTGCAAACTCTGCATCTGTTCAGCCAGACCTGGAGTAGTCTGGCTTGAGGTGTCACTATCGGAAGTGGAGAGGAGCTCCTCTCTATCCTAAAGAGGAGTCCAATCCACGCGCTGGTTGCGCAGTGGCTCAGTGTACGCCCCCGGGATCGTCCGATCTGGCCGCACACCGGGCGGTGGTGTCGAGACTTCCGCAAATTTTTTCTCAACTGCTGCCTCTACGGCTTTGTCGATTAGCTCCGATAACTGCCTGAGCAAGGCGTCATTCAGCAAGCCGCCAGCAACAGGCGTTGGTCCACCAGAGGAGGACGGAGCGGCGCCCGTTGCAACCCCCGCTGATGGCTCGGCTCTATCAGGCCTTGCCTGGGGTGTCTCTGCCGATCGCGGCATACCCCACGGCACGGCGGAGATGGGTGTTTCACCAAGTTCCCCTACTAAGTTTCTTCGTAATCCGTCAGAAGCCATGGAAAAGGAGCTCACGTCTTAGCCCAGACTTCCCACAGATGGCGCCAATTGTTTCAGCCCAAAAAGTGGACTACCGGTACCAAAAATAACACCTGAAGAACCCAAGAGCTTCCCAAACCTACACCACAAACACGAGTTATAAAGGACCACCGGTAGTTTTCCGGTGGAAACCTCTCCGATGCTTAAGTCAGTAAGCGTTTGAGGTGTTTTTCCAGAAAATAAGAAGGAATGCTTCAAGAGAATGACATACCTCTCTCGGCCTTGGGGCTGAGATATTTATAGTTTCTCCTAGTGGGGACCCCTGTCGGGATCTCGGGAGCACATGCCGCGAATCAAGGGCCGTTTAAGCAACAATTCTGACAAGTGGTCCCACTTGTCTCTTTGCCGGAAATTTAGGAAACGGGTCTCCCCTGTTCTAGGCCTTCCTTATTTCCTTCTCCTATATTACCTCGGTATTAATATCAGACTTGACTCTGGTCAGGTCTTCCTTGTTCCAAGTCTTCCTCAGCCCATATTATTTCAGCTCTAGGATTCCAGTAGAATTCAAGGAACCAGAACTGTTGTGATCCATCTCTTCTTTCCTTTTGTGTCTCGGCCGTTCAACAGGTCAAATCTTGTTATAATGAAGACGAGCTCTATTCGCTAGAGGACTTAATCAGGTCTTTCACCCAAACCAGGCTAAAGTTCAATCCCCGGAACTTCAGCTCAGCATAATCCTCAAGCTTTTAGTGATCTCTTCAAGACTGCTAAGTCAGGAGGGATCCCGGCCGATAACCACCCCTTCCTGATAGCTAAGTCAGAGCTACCCCAAATCAGGTCTGGCGTATATATTGCCCTATCAGGCAGCCTCACAGTTTTCTAAAAACTTAGGATAATTCTGTGATTTCACAAATTTTTAAAATTACAATCAAGTCCAAAATTATATCAAATTCTCAAAAATTTTACCCAAGCCCTGAATCAAATTTAGAGCTTTCGATTCGGGCCCCGTCGGCCACCACCGTCGGCACCAGGCTACGGCCCATGAAGAGCCGAAGCCGCCAGCAGTAGTAGCCCGCCGAGAAAACCCGCCGGAGCGGTCGGAAGTTCGCCTGAAACACGCAGGAATGGACGGCCCAAATGCCACCGTCTTCTGCCGTTCTCCGTCGCCGTGCCACCAGTAGGCCGACGATTGGATGTCACCTCCGCCCAGCGGAGTTGCTCCGCCACCGACGACGTCCATGGCCGCAGCCCATCAGGAACTCCACCGCGTAGCCGGGAGATGAGCAGGTACGTTGTTCTAGTTTTGCAATTTTCAATTTTTTTTAAATCCAATTGAAAAAATGATTGAAAAATCAAATAAAAATTGAATAAAACCTTTAATCAAATTAACATTTTTATTAACGATTTTAATCAAATTAAAATCACTAAACAACAATTCAACCCATGATTATATTATAATATTATAAATATAATCGTTAAAACAGCCCCGGGCTCTGATACCACTATTGGAATTTTTGTAGAGACGAACACCATGCTCGTGCAGCGGAAGTTTAAAATTCTTGTAGATCCAACAGATCCATCCTGTGAACAAATATATTTATACGATAAATAAACGAGATAAAAGCATGAAACCTTACAGTAAATTAAGGTTCGAGTGCAACACTAAGGTATCCACGCGATTAATTCTCCGACTGCAAGATCCAACTCCAGTGTATTGCTATCTTGAAGAAAGCTAGGAAATCTCACGATAGCGCAAGAACTCCCAATTTCAAAATCAGGATTTATATTTTCTAAAAACTCTCTGGTCTTTCTTGTTTTCATTTTTTATTGTTTACCACTTATGACTTTATGTTATATTTATACTAGGTACATAAGAGAATGATAATCCTAAAAATGGTTGGACTTGTCCAAGACATGGGCCCAAAACAATTTTAGCCCAAGTACCTTTATTAATATAACATAGATAATTAAATCCAAATCCAATTAGTTTAATTAAATGATTTCTATCAAATAGAAATTAATATCATAATTATTAAAAATTAAATATTACAATTTAAAATTGAATATTTAATACTTTCTTGATACACTCTTAAATCGAAAAAATAATCGCATAAAGTGTGACCCTATAGGCCTTTATATATGACATCAATCCAATGATGATCCAAACAAAACTCCTAGACGGCTTAGCTGAACGAACTCAATATATAAAGAACATTCACTTGAACTCAGCGAATTATAACCTTTATACAAAGTTTTGGTGAAATTCCTTTCATTCCGAATCACTCGATTAAACTTAAGATTTATCCAAGTGTCTATCTCAATGGCTTAATCAATTTATCTCATCTTTATTAGTCGACAACTAGACCATACTCAATCACTATATTGAATATGTCTCTTGCATTGGCCAATGACTTTAGTCGACCTAATATAGAGATTATGAGTGATCTCTCTCGAAATTCCAATCGAGGAATGAAATTCTTTCTTGGCTCAACTACCACCTTCATTTACATCATTGTGCACCCAACACAAGCCGTATCTACCCCAAAAGGAGTGCAAGCGTTGGTCATGGTCAAAGTACACCACTCAGCAAATAAGGTGCGTATTGACCTCAAGTCGAAGGATTATCACACGCTTTATACACTGATAAGTTTATAGAATACAATAAATAACTTATCAGTAGGGTTTACCAATACTCTCCAAAGTATCCATGTGTCCATCACGAATAACTATTATTCGCAGTCGTGAGACTTACTGCATTCTCTAAAATGTGATGCAGACCACATGCCGACATATATTATATTATCAATATCCCAATCTTGATAATCGTTAGTCGTGGCTATTTTAAAAGTAATGTTTTATCAATGACATCTCACCATATCAAAGACAACATTAACTCTACGGGAACATTTATATGAATAATCACAAACAATCAAATAATAATTCAATAAATGCAATGCCATATATATTACGATATATATAATAATTGTGATCAAGTATAATGTCTTTAAATTTGATTGTCTCTAGGACATTCATAATTTCAACTAGATCGATTTAGGAATTCTTTAACTCCAAAAATTGTTAAGGCTTTGATATGAATTTTTCTATAGAACAAGATAGGGCTCCATTACGGAGCCCTATATAACACATGGCATTCATCCCACCGTGCATTTATAAAAAAAAGAAGGAAAAATAAAAAGAAAAAAATGATTAAGGACTTAGATGAATGCCATGTCATTTATAGGTGGTTCTATAGAAGAACCTGTGCACAAGATTGGCTTCAAAGTGAAGGTCTTCATTTATGTGTTGAAAAGATATTGGATGAACTTGAAAATTTTGAGAAAGATACTAATTTAATGAAATGATAAGTATACCAAGTTTATTTTTTATTATTATATTAATCTTTGCGTAAACTTTGTGGATTTTAATTGTAACGTGTTATATTTTTAGATTTTTAACTGCGGGAAACATTATCAAGTATCAATAACTAGATTGGTAAATCAGGCATTGAATTTTTTTTCTAAATAGTTTAAAAACTGGTTTGACCTTATACTAGAAAATTCGGATATGACGCAATTAATTCCATAACCTTCTCTGGTTTGGCCATTTTTATGATAGGCATACATACAAGTCCCAAGTGCAATGATACTTTTGGTCCTAAGACTCATTTTCACCGTGTCTCATAGAAGAGTGTTTGTATAGCTGCTCGCATGCCTCAGACCGTTGTTCCACTAACAAGACTACTGTGGTTGTTATAGGTATTCACCAATTGGCTTCTGGTTCACAATAAAGGGGAGAAATTTGGTACCTCGAAGGATAAAGGATTTAATATGAATATTATATTGAAGGGGAGTTTCTGTTTAGTGGGGAAGAGGGTGTTCAACTTAGGTGAAGTTGGTTTTGTCTTAAAATTGATATTATGATATTTGTAGGTATTGTATTGTACTAACAAAATTGGATTTTGGCTATCTTTAGGTACCGTTCGTACAAATCAACACACTTCCCTTTGCAGGTTTGTGGCCAAGGGAGATTGTTGATATTTTCACCCTACATTATTGATTTTTGACATTTCAGTCACAAATATTTAGTTGGTTATGACGAGGTAAACTGAACCAACATTATTGATTTTTGACAGACTTATTTCTATTTGCACTGGACTAACAATCCGGTTTAGAGGGATTCTGTTTCTTGAGTCATCTACTTTTGACAGGTTAAAGATATTAGATTGATGCTAATTGATTATCAAGTTCCCTAAAGGATTGAAGATCTTATCTGAAGTAAGAAATGAGTAATCAATCAAATCAAGGAAAGAAGATTGGTCAACCCTCCAAAAGATGGGAAGATGGTTGAAGATACTTTCCATATGTGCTTGGTCTCCCTCGGAACTAGAAGATATTTGATTGATGCTGACTGAGTATCAAGTTTCCAAGTGAAGTGAAGATATCGGCTAAAGAGGAAACAAGCAATCAATCAAGTCAAGTAAAGAAGTACAAAATATGGGAAAAATGTTTAAAATTAGTCTCTTTTAGCCTTAAAACTATCACCAGTCTGAATGTTCTAATCACACTTTGAGAGAGAGAGAAACAGAGACATAATTTGTGCCAATTGTATTTAGTTTTAGGGCAAGATTCTTGTCAGGCCGGACTAACGGATCATCCGTTAGGCCAAAATTTCATACCGCTACATTATAGTACAAAAACCAATACATTATACTAAAAAGTCAATACATCATAATACTAATACAAAAATTAATACATCATAAATATATATGAAAAACTAATACTTTTGAGTACAAAAACCAATATATCACAGTTCAAAAATCAATACATTAGAGTATCGGATCAGATGGTCTAACGGGTCATAACCCGTCAATCTGGCCTAACGCAAGTCTCTGCCTTAGTTTTATTGTACTTTTGTTTGAGTCTTTCCGACGACCTTCATCCGGTTAAGGATAGAAACTATTTGAACAACAAGCATTTCTTCCTTATCCAACATGATGTTGGATCTGGCACTTGAACAGAGTTTAAGACTAGTACTTTCGGTGATAGGAGGTCATCAGTGATCACTTGGAGGGAGTTCAAGTTGCTCTTCAAGACAGGATATTGTCGGAAAAGTTGTTGAAATAGGAGATACAAGGTTGACATACTTAAAATAGTGTCCTTGATTCAACTTTTATATCGTAAGAACAAACACTTATATTTCAATTAAAAAAATTTAAAAGGAAATAGAGATTCTTTTCTAGTAAAATTATATTTGCAAGTCATTAAATGTTTAATTGCTGAAAAGTGTTAATTATTTGAATAATAACACACTGTAAACTGTATGTATCTAAAAGTGCTTTGTTATAGTTTGTACACTACACAGGAGCACCCATTCTAATATTTCATCATATTAACAATTTTTACCGATCGTAACCATTTAAATTACAAATTGCCATTCAAATATCTTATAACCTCTAAAACTATCTTAATAAGATAGGATACGTGAGTTTATAAGAACTTTCAAATAAGCTCTCAACCAGACACCAAAAGCCAAACATCTAAAAAACGAAAGATTTTGCCTTTAACAACGATAGTAACTACTTATTAGCAGTCGCAACACAACAGTTTCCAACAAAAGAGTTGAGAAAAGAACAAACTTATCTTCCTAATGTGTTATCACTCCTATATTTTACATAGCTTTCCAGTTTGGGGCTTTCATGATCAAGGTGCTAGTACAAGTACTTTTATTGTCCCTTGACTGTTTGCTGTTACTATAGTTGGGCTATCGCTTTTCCAACACACAGCACTAATGAAGTACGAGCTTGCATCGTCACTGGCTTCATTCATATCAGAACTGAATTTATGGCATGCTGCCGGCTTAGAAATTGCCTGCAAAAAAATAAAATCCAAAACATTAATACCATAAAACATCCAACAAATGAATTATATAGTCAAGATATACAAAGGAGGAACACATGAGGTTACCTTGTGATACGCAAACACTTCATTTGTTTCACTGCCGCATGCTATGTACTCGCTATTCACTGTTAGACCCACAAAATTCTTCTCGTTTGTATGGCCCCTAAACGTGCGTAGCTGAAGAAAAATAATACAACAAGTCAAATAATTACAAAACAAACAAACAAAAACATACTTTCATTTTGCAGAAACAATTCACAGACAAATGATCTTTTCACTAAATTTTACAATTACCTAAACAATAAAATTAAAAAAAAAAAACTTCACCGAACTATATACTGACCAAGTAACCAGTTATCGACAAACACCAAGAATTTTGCAATTTACCTACTGTAGGTATTTACCAACAGTTTTAGATTTTGTTAATAAATAATTGTTTATTCAACCATTTTACCTACCACAATTTTATTCACACTTTACAAATTACGAATAGCACAAAAAAAACTTACGTGAACATCTTCATTAATATCCCATAGGCGCAATGTACTGTCTGTAGATGCAGAGGCAAGCTCATTGTTGGACAGGAACTTGACGTACGACACAGCCTTCCTATGTCCGCCAAAAATGCGGAGTGGCTGGTTTGTTTTTCTCAGGTCGTAGTAATGAATATGATGATCTGCGGAACCAACCTGCAAAATAAAACTCGGAAACTTCATATGGTTAGCATATAAAGGAAGATTAATATGAACTCGTGTAATGAAATGACCAATATGAAAGTACCGCGACATGAACGCTAGATCCAGGGTTATATTTGACTGAACATATATTGGCTTTCGTGTCAATATTGAGGACGCTCGCCTCTTGTTTTGTGCACCATACCTTGACCTGTTGATTATTTGATGTTAGTCAATGTATAACGATTATTTTGAATATGTAAAGAAGTGTTTTACACAGAAAAGATTTAAAGAGCAACAAGTGCAACATATAGAATCATTGAAGCAAAAATAGAATATATTCTAATTTCTTTCAATCCAAAAAAAAAAAAAGGACAGTAAACTTCCGACAGAATGTTAAGCAGGCACATTTTTTAAATACCTTGCAATCATCACTCCCTGATATAAGCATTGAAGGTTCTGTACGTGAAAAGTCAACACTCCAGGCACGTTTTTCATGCTCTTCATACTCCATCACACTCTAGAATTCATGAAAGTGTAATTATTATGACCCCATTCTGAAAGAAATCAATGGGAAAACAGATAAATGGACTAGCATAGATACTACCTGACGAGTAGTCACATCCCAAACAGTTACTATGCCTTCATAGTCACTGCTGGCAAGGTGATTTTTGGTGTACTTATTCCAGCTTAAGCAGCTTAGTTTTGATCTTGTGGACATTTCTGCAACAGGGCATTGTGTGTCGGGTTCATTAACTACCTGCAGAGCAATTGCCATTTACCAATTTGAAATGTAATATCGGAAGATCTGAGCCATCAATTTTTATTATTTTCTATAAAAAAAAAAAACACTAAAATGACCATAACTATAGTTTTTCCGAATAGGGCAAACGCTAAATATAAACTGAAGCCTCAGATAGTAACTTGATAGTTATGGTCAAAACAAATTTATTTCAAATATAGACATGAAGCAATTCCAAGCACATACTGTTGAGAACTCGAAAATCTTGATACGCCGTGATACACCAGCCGTGGCAAACAGTTCATCATCTCGGTCAAATTCTATGCTGCAAGAGGAAAAGGACTCTTTAAAACATAAAAACATTATTTATTTATTTTAATTAATTAGTAGAAGCAAACAGTGAAGATACACTTTAAATTTTCATGTTCTGCTGATATGCTTTGACAGGAAAATCAAGGAATAGAAATAAATTCCAAAGCAATAAGCAGCAAAGTCCACTTACCTCGACACGATATTAGCCGGGTGAAACAGATCTCCATGTCTAAGTTCAGCAACAACACGCATCCGACTAATTAACCAACCACAAACCCAATTAGAACGTGAATATCACTACAGAGAAACTAAGATCTTTTGCAAAAAAAAAAAAAAGAATTGTACCCGTATCTCGTGAAAGTCGACAGAACAGAATGAAATTCCTCTAGCCCTCCCGAGTAACCTTCTCTATTTAAACTAAGCGTATCACGTTCTTTCCGTTCCCTCATTTGTTTCTCCCAATATCGCCGTTTATGCAAGTAAAAATCTTGTAGGTCGTTGAACTGTTCCAACAGAGATCATTGTTAAATAAATTTAAAATAAATAAATAATAATAATAGTAATACCAATAACCCAACTTCTAAGAGTTACCTGAGCATGAACCCGCTTCTTTCTTGCCAACGCCGGTCCAGATGGAGTAAGATTTTGGCTGTCGGACCCACTAAGAGTATCCTTTCTCGGTGTTAAATGACTAGTAGAGGATCTTGCATCATCTCTTCTGTTTTGCATACCATCTAAACTCATGCGGCTTTGGCCAGGTGTAATAGCAGCTCTGGAGGCAATGGTCCCACTAACCGATGGTGGCCAAACTGATTTTTCAGACGGGTCCTCGGCAACCATTTCCCGCTTCGAATAGTATATATCCCTCTTTCGGTACAAATCTCGTCGACGCCTCTCGACCGCCAGAATATCGTCTTTTATGTACCGAAGATCCCCATGTATCTGCACGGCAATTGAAACATGAAAAAATAAGAACTGAAAAATGTGAAGGGGACAAAAAAAAAAAAGACAAATAAGTCAAGTCAAAGCACCTCACTGAGCTCGTCATCTTTTTTCTTTTTCAAACATTGCATAAATTCGAGCAGAATCTGGAGATTTGTCTCGGCTTCTTCCTGCTCCATTTTACGTTTCTTCTCTGAAATAAGAGACAAGAGGCTTTCGAGATCCTTAACCGACGCCTCACATCCCTGTCCAAATAACATATTAATCAAAATCTTACAGAAGTAAATATGCATGATTTAGATGTATATAAAAGTCTTAAGAGCTTTTATCAAAAGAATTGTTGACTGAAATCATTCATTCATCAAGGTTCCTGTAAGAAATCGACAAATAATTGACCTTTTCAAATGCCCGACGAAATTGCTCCAAAGGAGTRGCAGTTTTAGCTATTTGACGAGCAGAGGTCTTCGTCAATAACTACAAATGGAAACATACGGCACCATTAGCTCAATTTACACCGACTGAGAAACACTACATATCATAAGAACAACGCAAAGAGTAACTAATCTCACATAAACACACATGCAGTAATCAAGGGGTGAGAAAAAAAATAAAAACTAAACATAAACATAAACACACTAGAATCCAGAAACTATGACTTAACACTTAACTCCGAAGTTTATATTAGTCATTAATCCTGAATTTCAGAGTTCCAACAACCTTAATGCCCTATGCCAAGCTGAATTGAATTCAGAACTTTATTTCTGTATGGTAATTGGGAAAATCAGAAAATTTGTAGTACAAAATTGTGGGTAATAATATTTCACTAGCTCAATATCGATAGCTTCAACACTTATTTACAATACGTAGAAAGTTACTTCTAAAAAAAAAAAGTTTTGAAAAATTAATAATAAAATTGAGCTTAAAACAAGTGAATCATGAATTTGGTACCCAAACCAATTACACCAATGGAGCCTCCTAATTCATCAAATTATCCTAAAATAAAAAAGAAGTAAATCATGAATTTGGTAGCCAAAACCACTTCCATTGAGCAAAATGAGTAGACATACAAACCTTGTCGAGGAGAAAATTAGGGTAGAGATGATTGGTGGTGAGGAAATGGGAGCAGCAAGGGCAATTGCTCTTGTTCTTAAGATGAGTCGCGATACACGTGTAGCAGAAACTATGCCCGCACGCCGTCAGAAACGCGTCCTTTATGATCTGCATGCATATCGGGCAGAGTATGTCCTTATCCAAATCCTGCTCCATTTCCGGCGCCGGAGGCGGCGGAGCTTGGGCGGAAGGAACGGGCGGGTCGGATTTGGCGATGGGCACCAGAGCACCGTACGAAGTAGAGGTCTCGTCTCCCATTTTAGTTTGAAATCTGAGAGAGTTTATATAATTATAATTATAGATATAAATATATATATATATATATTCAGGGGAGACTGATGAGAGCTAGAGTATAGATATTTTTTCGGTCGAAGGAAATGGAAAGAAGGAGGAGAGGTGATCTTAGCTGTGTTTCTGATGGATCGGCGAGGGGAGAGAGGAAATTGTTGTTTGTGGGCATAAACCGACCACGTTAGGCGGGGTTTTTCTATTTGATTCCACGCCAAAGTAAAGAACTATAGGGGCATTTTTGGTACTTGTTAATTAACGATTATCCGATTATGAAATTATTATTATTTTTTATTATTATTTTCAAGATGTTATAGTATTCAAAATGACGAGTATAATTCTAACGCTCTGAAATCGTCCACGAATCCATAATTCGAGTTTTGTATTCTTTCGAACATTTGTTTATGAATATAGGTATTGGGCGGTGGTTCTGCAACGAGTTCCAAATCCCACGAGTTCTGCAGGCGGACCACGAGTTCTGCAGAAGCGCCGACTTCAGAGAATTATTACAATCCCACGAGAATTATTACAATCCCACGAGTTCTACAGGACGATTTTATAACCTAGTACCTATCTGTTTCGAAGACTGTCCATCGCAAATAAGTAACAATATTTTGAACTAATTTCGATTCGCAAATAAATAACAACATTTTAAACTAATTTCGATTATGTAATCTAGTAATTATGTAATCCAATAAGTAATTTGTTGTAATCAATAACTAATTTGTTTTAAGGGTGAATAATAACCATTTATATATACATGTATGTATATATATACACATATATGATGGTTTATTTAATCTAACAACTACTATTCATCTAAAATAAGACAAATAACTATTTGTTGTTTTAGAATTATTTGTATTATATTTCTTTAGATTTTTTATATTTTTGTAATTAAATATTACAGAATTTCTTAAATAAATTCTCTAATATTTAGTGAGCTTTATTTATTTTTAAACTCAAAATTTTACAAGCCCAGTATAGTGTGGGCAGTTGATATTTAATTTTCAACTCAAGCATTTTTTGAAGACCAACATACAAATCAAGTTTATTTCAATTACTGATGTAGTTCAAATCACGTTGTTTTGTCATAATTTAATATATTATTAGATATATTTGTTTATTTTCTTATTAAATTGTGTTTTATTGATGAATGATCAATTATGAAATGAAATTGAATGTTTGTCACTATTTTGAATGTGTTTTACAAATTAATTAATGATGTGCAATTTTTGGATTTGCAATAGTAATTTGTATTTTAAATTTTTTTCTGCATATATTTAGATTGTACAACTTCAAATATAAAACCCGGTACTTCGAAAATACTTATTTATTTATAATTACTCATGGGGTGCCGAACTAATAATAATAATAATAATAATAATTAGTTGCCTAAATAATGGAACTTGTATATAATTTTAATAATATAGACATATATTTATGCATGTTGTATGTATATATATATGTATGTAAATATATATCACTGGTTGCACCAGGGGACTGATAACAGGTGGCTTTGGGAGCAGAGGCGGATACAGAATTTTTTTTTCGGTGGGGCACCGGTATAATAATATTTATATTTATTAAAATTATACTAAAAAAATTATCATATTAAATAACAATTATAAAATCTAATAAAGGTTTAAGAAAAATATAATTCTATCGTTCTCGCCGAGTTATCATATTTTGAAATCGACTTACAATTGTATCATACTAATAATAAAAAATAACTTTTTCTCTAAATTTGTAACTAAAATAATTAGGCAATATATTTGATCTGTCATGCTATTATATAAATTTATACCAGTGGTATAAGAAATCTAAAATTTACAACATTTAATGATGAACAAAATCAACCAACATCTAAACTCAAATTTTCGTTAAATACCAGCAAAAAAAAAAAAAACCATTATACATCACTTATTCTAAAAAATTAAATATTACGGTTTAAGAATTTAAACAGCAAAATTAACTAATGTAGAAATTAATACAATTTTTTTTTTAAATTTAAACTATGAGAAACATTATTATTTTTTATAGATAATTAACTATATATAACTATAATATATATATATATATATATATATATATATATATATATATAAAAGTAAAAAAAAAAATCTGGGGGGGCCTGTGCTACCCAGGCCCCCACGTAGGTCCGCCTCTGTTTGGGAGGCAAAACCATCAATGTTTTTTTTTCCCTTTCTTTTCACTTACATTATGGTACACACAAGGTTCAAAAAGGCGTGAGGCATGGCAAGGCGGCAATGTCAAACCTCAAGTTTTGAAAGAGTAAGCGTGCCTAGGCGAAGTTTAGACGTAAAAATGTGTTTTCAAATATTTTTATTATTTTATTTATTATATAGTTATAATAAGTAAGAAAAATATATGTTGAACAAACTTTTCTATATATTTTCCAATATAGTTAGCAAAATACTAATTATCTATACAAAATCAACGTACTAATCACGGTGTCATGTAAGATGATCATACTTTTCAAATTATAAATTATATTTTTAATGTATAAAATCATACTTTTCAAAATAATTATTCACATTTTTTTGGAAAAGTATGAATTTTACATTAAAAACATGATGTTTAACCGTAAAAGTATAATAGTCTTCATAAGACGTTTCTAGTCGAATCGCATTAAACTCCTTTGGGGCTTGATCTTCCGGCACTGGGCAGGCGTCAACCTCCCTTCAACCCTTTGAGCGAAAGGCGACAAAAGAAAAGGAAGGATAATCCATGGATCGATCCCATCATCTCCATCCCGTAGGAACTACGAGATCACTCCAAGGGCGCCTTCGGCATCCAGGGGTCGCGGACCGGCCATAGAACCCTATTCAAAAAGTGGCACGCATTAGCTGCCCATTCTCAGGTTGGGCAGTAAGGGTCGGAGCTTTCTTGGGACTTGCTCCTTCTTTTTACAATAATTTTTGCGAAATATTAATTATTTGATCCTTTTTTGGTGTCATTATAGATTTTTTAATATTTGGCTTAATTAAAAAAAATTAGATTACTCATCTAAAAGGCATGCGTCTTTTCACGCTTAGGCGTGTTTAGGCGGTCAACAAAACAAGTTGACCGCCTTTTTTCAGGCCTAGGCACTAGACGAGGCGTTTCTCCCGCGCCTCACGCCTAGGCACGCCTAGACCCCGCCTTTGAGAACACTGGGTACACATATTAATTACAGCGTCAAACGACCGAGCCAACGAATGGGCCAAAACGGCCCATCGTGCCAAAATGACCCATTTTTTGGGGGGCTAAAAGGTCTACTAAATTTCGGACAAATGTGTAACACAATCCTATCAACACCTAGGACTTTGCTAGTAGAACTTTTATAAATTTTATTACAAAAATATCAGCCAATTAAATGTTCCTTATGTAATTCAACACGCTTTATTTATCTCAATTCCTATACACATACATAAAATATAAAAATTACTATATACACCCACTAAAAATACAAACATATAATTTAATATTTCCAAAAAAAAATTCAATTATTTACACTTCAAAAAATAAAAAAAAAAACTTCAATCTCACTTCTTTTCTCTTTATCAAACTTTGATATTTCAAACATATCAAATAATAAACAATCGATTATGAAAAAAAGAAACAACCAATGCTTTTTTTTTTTTTTTTGTGTGTCCGATTAATTTTTGTTTTTGCATTCGTATTGTTAAATTTGGCGTCGATTTTAGAAAAATTGTTCGTGACCCGTTCGACCCAAGTCAACTGAAATTTCGAAGAGATTTTTACCAATTTTGGCCACTAATGATCGAAATTTCTTCAAAATTTTAGGTATATTTAGTTTTTATATTGATTTTCGAACTGATGTATAAACTGTTTTTTTTTTTTTAAGAATTAATTTTCTACATCGATTTCATATAAAATCGGAGGGACAGTATTACCATGGACCCAGGTGGCACCTTATAAGGTCCACCTGTAATTTAATTTATCATCGTATATAACTGGTACATATCATCACATATAACAGATACATATCATCACATATAACTGGTACATATCATCACAAGTAATTGAAATTCTAAATCTAAAATTTAAAATTCTAAAATTAAAAAAATAAACCTAAAACAATAAATTAAACCTAAAAATGAAAAATTAATTCCTAAAATAAAAAACTAAACCCTGAAATTGAATATTAAACTCTAAATCCTAAATTTCTATCGCATATCATCACATATAACTGACACATATCATCACATATAACTGGCAGAATGATAGAAATAAAATGAAAAATTAAATTAAAAAAATAAAAAAACTAAACCTTAAAATGAAATATTAAACCCTAAAAATGAAAAACTAAACCCTAAAATGTAAAACTAAACCCTAAAATGGAAAAGTAAACCCTAAACTCTAAATTTTTAACACATATCATCACGTATAACTACCATATATCATCACGTATAACAGTCACATATCATCACATATAACTATCAGATATCATCACGTAAAACAGGGTGCACCTAGCAAGGTGCACCCAGGTCCACCTAATAAATTGCCTAAAATCGATATAGAAAAGAGTGAAAATACAAAACAAAAAAACTTTCGATAACCACTTACCGAAATCTTGAGCAAATTTCATCCAATATTGGTCGATTTATCTCCAAAAACTAAATTAAAAATCAAGAATTGACATCCAACCTTTATTTTTCATGTTAATAATAACATAAACTAAACCTATAAATAACATAATACAGGATTTATCACACAAAACATCAAATTAAATACAAAAAGTTGATTTCAAATTCATACTTGGAAAAACATAAAATTTCCCTCTCTACTTCCATTCTCTCTCCGTCTCTCTTTATTTAAACAGGTGTGGTTAGAACATGGTTTATTGGAGGCAGAGATATTATAGATAACTCATTCTTGGTTTAGATAACAAAGATGTAAAAAAATAAAAATGAATCAATCGAATGACTGGGTGCGGCTATCAAAAGTTCGAGTACGAACAAAATTAATTGTAAAAATAAAATGTGCAGACCGCCAAGCCATATATGCCCATCCGACCAAATGGGTCGAGCTAAAACTGGGTTACTTTTTCGAACCTAAGATTCTTAAGCCTAGTCCCTTGTAAAATTTGGGTCGGTATGAGCTAAGTTTGGATAACTCCAATATTAATAATAAAAATAAATATTATATAGGTGTCTCACTAGACAACCATTCTCTTGGAGTTATTTCATGGGGACTAGGCCCTAAAGATTATAGAATTTTTTATTCTAAAAGTTAATTATTTGTTATTAAATCTAGTAAATTATAAATATTTAATAGCGCTATATTATAATGTTTTCGAATTTTTTTTAATAAGTGACTGATAATCAATGATGGAACGACCCATTTGTTGATTAATATTTTGAAACTATATAAGAATTGTTTTTCTTTTTTTTTTCTTTGTATATTTGAGTATTGAAGTTCATAATTTGTAACCACGAAAATTGTAAAATGAAGAGAACAATGAAAAATATTATTTGAAGTTTTTTTTTTGAAGAGATACATAAGAAAAGATACACTTCTCACATGCCGCCGACATGTGTGTATAGTGATTTTGGAATGTAGTATGCAAACTATAAATTGTGAAATAGCATGAGAATCATTTACTAATTGATTGTTTGGTTACTTATGTGAAAGTGAATACTCTCCACGGCATTTATGTGCTCACCTCTTATGTGACATTGTGAGAAATCATTCAATAGTTGCTAATTTAGGTAGATTTGTTAATTAACACTCCCTTGAAATGATCTATAATACACTATTTTTTAACATAGCTTGAGGATCGTGCGTAAGAGAATGGAGTCGATTGGTGTTATGAAATGACTCAAGTCGTATCTCACAAGTAATGACAATCGGAAATAAGATGCTCATTTTTCATACAATTACTCTATACAAGATTTTGGTTGATTTGCGGTTTATCATGCTAAGGAATATTAAACTACCATTAAAGTTTAAAAGAGGATTAAAATATAAAGCAAGATACAATCGTGATAATACAAAATAATACTAAGTTTAAAGTTAAAATCTTAAAACATAAAGTTAGTGAAGTTCATGAATTCATAAATCAAGCACAAATAAGATAAAGCAAAGCATGGAAGGAAAAGAGCATTCAAAATACACAAGAAAGTCAAAAGACCACTACAATGCTTGCACATTTTTTTAGAAGAATTTAGACTACATTATCAACCATATGCATGAGAATAACTAACATAGATAAACTCATTTACCTACACTACCTACTTTCTAAACTATGCCAAATAGGAAAAAGAGTTTGAAAACAAGAATAAGAGTACAACAATGAACGAAAAGTACGGCTTTCACTAATAACTCATGAAAGCTTAAACATCCAATTACAAATTACACAAGAATCAATAAGCTAACCATACATTCTACAAGACAAGAGCAATAAAACATGAATCAAAAAGTTACCCTAGTAAGCAATAATCTTCAAGTCTCAAAAGCGAAGGAGTTA
The DNA here is from genome assembly GCA_014905375.1 of Phtheirospermum japonicum. Lineage (NCBI taxonomy): Eukaryota > Viridiplantae > Streptophyta > Magnoliopsida > Lamiales > Orobanchaceae > Phtheirospermum > Phtheirospermum japonicum. Next base: position 326,358 of record BMAC01000551.1, read on the forward strand.
CAAAACTACCACAATGTAATAAGCTTTTCCACACAAATTGACTATTAGTTTATAAGCTAAAGTCATAAAAGCAAGAAAATAAGAGAGGGTTTAGAGGTTCATAGTTGAAGAAGGTGAAAGAAAAAGGGAATAAGATTTGGTGAGAAAATATTCCAAGTAAAAAATGTAGCCTAAAAGTCTCCCCTTTTAAGTTGAGAAGTGCAGAAATATACATATGAGTGAATCATGAGGGTAAAATGGTAACTTTGCCAAAAACGGTTAAAAAATGACCTTCTATCGATGGAGTCTCATCGCCGGTGGGTGTCGATCGACGAAGGCAATCGATGGTGACAAAATAGTCGAGTGTCGATTATGTGTCGATCGACAGTTGTGGGAAGTCCTCGACATGTCGATCGATTCACGTCGTCTACGCGGGCGAGAAGGACGCGTCGAATATTATGTATTCTTGAAGAATACTATGAGATCTACAATTTCTCTTGAAAAAGCAATTTTATTATTTAATAATTACTTTACTATTTTATTTTCCTATCATGTGTTTATATCAATTCAAGTTGTTTCTCCTGAAGTAGAACAACTAAGTATAATATTCCGAAAGAATATCCATATGTATTCGTATTTCATGTGATAATTCAATATTCCTGGATAATTTATATGTTTTTAAAAGAAACATTCATACTTGCACTCAAATTATATCATAATTCAATATTCCCGAAGAATATGGATTTTTTTTAAAAAATCTAAATTAAGTCATTGTGATCTTGAAGTATCGCATGTTATGATATATGATACTTATTTCTGAAGAAATTTTAATATTTATGTCTTATTGATATTATAGTTCCAGATCAATATTTTTCTTCATGAGATTACCTTTTTTTTTTCTTTCGGGCAATTGATGAAGGAAAGCTTGTCCACAATTTCATCAAATAGTTTTGAGAATCTAGCCACCGGGCACATATTATTCACGAGTACTATCTAATTAAGGTACATATTTTCTCTTTTGATATAGATGTTAATCCAAGTTATGTGTCTCAGTTGTGAATTTGTTCTTGTTCTTAGAGAGTTTTTAATGAATTATATCTTTTATTTTAAAAAAAGAAAAAAAAAGGCGGATACAATTAGATAATTCTCTTGATACTTTATCATGTATTTACATTCATGACATTAGAAGCTTTATCCTATTGAATTGATATCACGGGCAAGCATGAAGCATAATCTATGTATTTTATGTATTTCTATTTTGAGACTTGAAAATTTTACTATTTTTACTTGGAATACATTGCATAGTTGTTAATGTGCATTATGTGGTACTTAGAATACTTCTCGTGATGTGATTTTGGTTAAGACGAGATGCATCCCTAATAATATAGTTAATATGATTCCAATGGGATCTACTCATTAATATGAATTTAAAATATTCATTTGGTTCAATTTTTGTTATTGTTAATTAGTTAAATGACACAATTTATATGCAAGCATGATAGATTGAAATAACAAGTTGTGTTTTTCTTTTCTTGATAAAACATGTAATCAGTATATTTGCACACTATATGAGATTCATTTTCAACTCATATTTATTGTAGTAGTTTTGCGAAATACGATTTCACAATTCTTAATAGTCTTGAAGATTATTAAAATATAAATCACGGTTTCTGAACAAATGTGATGGTATATTGTAACTTCTCAGTTGAGTATGATATGTTCATGAAGAACATTATAAGATATATATCCATATCTTTCTGATGAAAAATATAGTATTTCAGAAGAATATTAAAAATACTCTTGAAGAAATATTTTTATTATATGTTTTATTTAATTATTAAAAGTATTATTTACATGTCATTGTTATATTATTCACATTATGATTAAGATTTTGTTTTTGAAGTAGCACAACTAATAATAATATTTCTTACGAACATTATATGCCCCTGAAAATTATTTATATATTTATTTGCCAATTTTATATTCCTAAAGAATATTGATGTAACACCCATGCATCAAATTCACATTTTCATATTTTTATTTTTATTTATCATTTTGCATTAGAAATATGATCCTAGTCCCAAGCTCGTCGCCATAAACGAATTTTCTATTTTTATTTTAAAGAATTTAAGAATTCTATTTAAAACGAATATATAGTTCGTTTTCAATTAAAAATTATATTAAAAACTTTAAAGAAACAATTATAAGTATCTAATAATTTGTTTATTTATTTACTTAAATTATAATTCTCAAATTTTAAGAATCTATTGTAATTATTAGAAATTTATTCATTTATTTAAATTAATCTATTGAATCGTCTATGTAATCATTCGATTAATCCATTGGGTCGTTTTAATTATTTTCGATTTTTGGAATTTAAGCAAGCCCTTTAACTAAGCCCAATGTCAAGCCCAAGCCCACCAACTCTATCATTTCAAAATAAACTTTGTCTTGGAGTATAAAGAAATATCAACCTTATCCACCTATCCCTATTTTTCTTGACATTGTTTCTACGCCACACACAACTCAACCATTTTCAACTTTCAGCTTTGCTTTTCACAACCACAAGCAATCAGGTAACATAATTCTTGTTTAATTTCTAAAAATTTCAAAACAACAAACTTTCAGCAGCAAATTCAACCCCAACCAACACCAGCCAAATTTTAACCCACAAACACAACCACCACCGGAGTCAAAGCTTCCACCACAGGCCCCTGCCGAAAAACCACGAACAAACCACCGTTTTAGACGACACAAAAGCCCCAACCATCCTTTGTTGCAGCCACACCCGAGGCCCAAAGAACCTCGACGACAAACCACCACCTTCAGCCGAAACCTAGACACGACCCAAAAACCCACAGTCACCAGCACTCGAAGCCAACCAAGCCCGGAAGAACCTGCAGCCAAACCGTCCGACTCAAACCACCCAACAGCCCATGACGACTGCCGAGTTAAGCCCGACAGCCACAGCTAACAACTACCCACCTGCCAGCCAAATCGGACCCGCGACCCAATTCATAAGGGCTGGATTACCACCCCGGCGCCTCTCCATCGCCAAGCCGTCGACACCTTCATGCCGTCAACCGCCGCCGTCCGCCACAGCGAGCAATCGCCGAAAATCGCCAACCAAGCCGCCTCGTGGTTGCCCGCCGTCGCTGTCGCCGGCAAACCCATAGGCCGAGCCACCGCCCTGGAGGAATCGAAGGGGAGAGGGTGTATTGCTGGCCGGTTTTTGAACTGGAGGAGAAGGTCCGCTACCGCCGTACCCTAACGCCGCTCGCTGGCTTCCTTCCGCCGGGCTGACGACGCAGAGACACCACCGCCTACACTTTCGGCAGCCGGCGGCGACTGAGGAAGGGAGAGGACTGCGCCGTTTTGGAATCAATGGGGAGGGATGCTGTGTGGCCGGCCGAATTCTGAGTTGTAGAAGAAGGAGAAAGCCGAAGAGGAAATTAATGAAGAAAAAGGAACGGGCGGATAATTAGGATTTAGGGCTGAATGATTAGGTTAAGGGCTGAAGCCCTTTTATTCCAATAAACTTCTCCGAGTTCCCAAATTGACCCCTCAGCCTTCTAGCACCTTTCAATTTAACCCGCTAATTTTCAATTGACCCAAAAGTGTCCTAAATCTTCGACCCTAGATTTTCGAAACCAATTGAACCAAGCCCAAAATTGATCAAATTTCAATTTAGATCCATTATTATTATTTTAATATTATATTTGTATTTAATAAATAAATAAATAAATAGATTATATATTAATATTTAAAAATTATTTAATTGTATATATACTAATTAAGTATATTTTTCAAATGATTAGGTGACGAGGAACTCGGGACATTAGGAATCAACCACGTGCATTCAATCGATTTATTTCACGACTTCATTCGAGGTAGGGACCACCGACTGTACTTATGTTAAATTCTATGTGCTCAAATTTATGTGCTATGTGTATCATGTAATTCTATATTTCAAAACTAATATAGTCGTGGACCGCAAATGTGTCTGTGACCGGGGAAAAGGGTCATCGGGTTTATCCCGGCGTGCTATAACCAACGAATTAAAACCAGAGGCCAAAGTGTCTATGACCGGGGAAAAGGGTCTGGGACCATGCGAAAGGGTTATGGGAACCCGCCGCGTTTTAGCTGCAGTCAACTTTTTCTTCCAAGTAAAACTATGAATTCTATGGTTGATTGTGCTATTTCTGAGTTTGTATGATTTTGCATGGTTAAGTCAGTGTAACTATTGAGTACGTTGAACTCATCCCAAATCAACGATGTTTTTCTTTCAGGTACAAACGAGAATATCGAGTGAATGGGAAACGAGGAAGGAATAGGGATACTCGTTATCCGTTTTGTTTTTGTATGTTCTCGAAAGAATGTGGAACTAGAGTGCTTTAGCTATCGTTTTCCACTGATAGCAATTTGTTTTTATTGTTTTAAATATTCCGCTGCGTAAACTTGATCATTTTGAAATTATGAATTTTTATAATGTTATTGTTATGAAACTCGACATTTATTTGTGACGCCAAGATTTTCTTGAAATTATTTAAAATACAAATCTACATATAAATCGGGGCGGTCACACCCGCCCTCGGCTGGTTGCAACCAAACACCACCGCACAAAAAATTGCCAACCAAGCTGCCTCGTGGTTGCCCCGCCGTCGCTGTCGCCGGCAAACCCATAGGCCGAGCCACCGTCTTGGAGGAATCGAAGGGGGAGAGGGTTTATTGCTGGCCGGTTTTTGAACTGGAGAAGGAGAGAAGGTCCGCCCGCGCCGATTTTTTTCGCCGCCCGTTGCTGCGCCGTGAAAGGAGGAGGAAGGAAATAGGTGGCTGGCCTTGAACCCACCGCCCTTCTTCGCCACTTCCCAGCCGTTCGCCGTCGCCGTAATGTAATGGGTGGTTGGTTGATTTCTTTGGGAAATTTTCTTGGCCAAAGAAGAGAGAAAGAAGAGAAAGGAAAAAGAAAAAGTGACGGGAGTATGATGAAGGGTTATAAGGGTTGAAACCCATCTTATTCTAAACTTTTCCAAAAATCACAGATTGACCCCAGACTTTTATCCCTTTTCAATTTGACCCCAAAGTTTTCAATGTTAATCAATTTGACCCCCAGAAGACTAGTCCACTTCAATTTAGCCCCCAGCCTTTGCCACCCACTACCAATTGACCCCACAAGTCTTCAATTCATTCGATTGAGCCACCTAAGGATCCAAAACCTCAATTTCGACCCTCCGACTTTTCGAAACTTCGATCCAGGCCCAATAAAACTTATTAAATTTCAATTGAGATCATTTATTATTTATTTTAATATTATATTTTTTATTTTAATAAATAAATAAATATATTATATATTAATATTTTAAAAATTATCTAATTATAATATATATATTATATATTATATATATATATATATATATATATATATATACTAATTAAGTATATTTTTAAATGATTAGGTGACGAGGGACTCGGGACGTAGGATTCAACCACGTGCATTCACTCAACTTTTCACGACTTTGTTTTGAGGTAGGGACCACCGACCTGTCTTATGTTAAATTCTATGCGCTCAAATCTATGTGCAATGTGTATCATGAAATTCTATGTTTATAAAATAATATAGTCGTGGACCGCAAAAATTGTCCGTGACCGGGGAAAAGGGTCATTGGGTTTATCCCAGCGTGCTATATCCAATGATTAAAACCAGGGGCCTTAAGTGCCTATGACCGGGGAAAAGGGTCATCGGGGAAGCCTATGACCGGGGAAAAGGGTTATAGGGGAAACCCGCCGCGTTTTAGCTGTAGTCAACTGTCTTCCAAAGTAAAATTACGAATTCTATGGTTAATTGTGCTATTTCTGAGTTTGTATAATTTTGCATGAGGTATGTCGGTGTAACTATTGAGTACGTTGAACTCATCCCAAATCAACGGTATTTTTCTTTTAGGTACAAACGAGAATATCGAGTGCATGGGAAACGAGGAAGGAATAGGGATACTCGTTATCCGTTTTGTTTTTGTATGTTCTTGAAAGAATGTGGAACTAGAGTACTTTAGCTATCGTTTTGCACTGATAGCAATTTGTTTTTTATTGTTTTAAATATTCCGCTGCGTAAACTTGATCATTTTGAAATTATGAATTTTTATAATGTTATTGTTATGAAACTCGACATTTATTTGTGACGCCAAGATTCCTTCAATTATTTAAAATACAAATCATTTTCGACGATTTATCCGAATCGGGGCGTTACAATTGATATATTGCTCCTGAAGTAGTGGAATATTTATATATGTCAAATATTCAATTGAATACTTCTTGCTTTTGAAAAATGATACTTTGTCATATGCAATATTAAAAATCAAGTATACACACGAAGAAGTAACACATCAAATCAATCATTACTACTCGATAATACCCCGAAGAGCATATTTCTTATACAATTGATATGATTTACAATATTGTTTTAATCAATTGGGCACAATGGTTAGAAAGTAAAAATAAACCTCAAAAAAGAAAAAGAGAGGTCCAGGGATTGAACCCTTATCAACACCATTAAAGGGTTAGTGATACCACTTGAGTTACAACCTCGTGGTGATACAATTTGAAATATAAGTTAACAAGGAGTTTGATTTTTACTTAAAATATCCATAAGAATTTGAGATAATTTATTATCGAATTAATTTGTACTATAAATTAGTACTAATCAAATATTTTTATATTGACCGGAAAGTTCAATAAAAGCTCTAAAAGAGTTAGAAATTACTTTTTCATTTTGAACCTGAAGTTCAGTATTATCATGATTTGGCATGACTGGTATGACCATCCCAGTTTATTAATTTGTGAAGAGTATGAAGATTCTTCTATTTATTATGCTACATGTTCTCAATAAACTTAACCATTAAATCATCACTGGTTTAATTGGAATTAGGTTCCAATAATATTCATACTTTATATTACGAGGAGAGATCTTTTGGGCCCACTCGCCCTCCATGTTGGTTTCTAGATATTTGAATCCACTAGAAGATTGCATGTGTTATTATCTCATAACCAGAAGTTTATGAGAATATTTTCTCTATTGGCTATAAGAACAAAATTACAGTATGTATCTAATAAATACACTTATCATTTGCTAGTAAGATTATTTACAAAAGTCATTGATGGTTTATATTTTGTTGACTATGGTTGGAAAAATTAATTGATATGCCTTATGATATTTATTATATCATTTGATGAAAACAACTTTTGTAATTGTGTGAAATGAATATTTCACTAGTATGCCAAATTTGAAAATATATGTGAAACCTCTGTCTATGGCTTACAGTTAGAAACCTTTATCAAAAGTTAAACATGTGCGATATTTGTAATCGTCCCACCACATGTGTCGTAATGAATAGTGAATGTTGAGAACATATCAAATAAAGATATAATTTTCTCATAATTTGTTAGTCATTGTACAATAAATAATATTCTTAGCATAGGGGGAAGATAGACATATGTCATGGTAACAAAAAATATGAAATGCATATGTCATGGTAACCAAACATATGGAATGCATAAATATAATCCTTACAAAGTTTAAAGCAAACCTGAAGTTTGTAGCGAAAATTTGCATTTTAGATTACTGACTATAAGGTTATCAATGGTTTTCAAGTTTAAAGGCTCAAACTTGAAAGTTATATAAAGTCCTAAAAGAGGATTAAGATGGCATGTCTGGAGCATGATAACGATTGATTCAAATATTTATCCTTTATATGGAGCAATTATTTGTGATGGTCTTCTTACTAAACGTTATAATCCAGTAGAGTAAACAAACATAACAAATTATAAACCCTTTAAGAGGTTCAGATACGTGATGATAATTTTAATATAAAGAGATCTTGATAAGTTATGTCTATATAATTGGATCAAAATAAAATCAATAAGAAAAGAAGTAGTCGACTATATTTATACTAATGAGCTCAATGATATTGAGGATGAAATTTTGAATTAACTAAAAGTTATTGACACAATTGTTTGGCCAAGATTGAATATGCAATCTTATAGATTGCTATATGTTTGACTAGAAGTTCATTCAGATGAAATATTTTGTCAATAATATATAAATAAAGACTTATGCTACAAGAGCATTATTTTACGTGGTGGATGATATTGAAACTTGAAATTTCATTTAACCGACAATGTAGAACAATATCATGTAATAATTATATATTATGTGAATGACCTTCTTACCCCTAAACCCTAATCGTGTACCTATAAAAAGGACTCTAGTCCTCATAATAAACTACACTCTTTTAACACTCTCTTTTCTCATTCTCTTACTCTACCCTCTCTTTTCTCTAGTTTTACAACACCTACAACTTTTTTTCTTTAAGTGTGAACTAATTACAACCCAGTTACCTTCCATAACTACAAAAAATATCCTTGAATTTATTATCTTATTTTAACCAGGGCCAACCCTAACATAGGGCTAGTGGGCCGATCACCTAAGACCCAACGTGAACGATGGGTACTAATTTTTCCTCCTTACATGTACATGTTATGATTAATAAATTATAATTTAAATTTCGCAATTTTTAGCGTATACGGTCGTACGAAAATTAAATATTCTCATCTGTTGAAGGAAAAACACAATTAGTGTGCCTTCGTCAATAAGTAACTGATGAAGGATAGTTTAGGTATTTGTTATCTTTATGTATTATGGAAACATGTACTTTGATATCCTATATAAAGGGAGTCTTTAATGAATAAGAGAACCCTAATTTCTACCGTTGTCTTCTTTCGTTTTTTATGCCTTCTCATTATACTTTTAATTTTATACGTTATCAGCACGAAACTCTAGTGATCGAGAATAAGCCTCCATAACCAATGCAACAATTATACAATTTTCGTAGGTAAAAAACCTAACTGTGTTGTATGTTTGAAAAATCGTTTTCTCGAATTTCAACCGTTGGATCGAACTCAAAATTTTACAGAAACTTTCAGACCTTTTGAATCACATTATGAACGGTGGATATTGGATTCGAAGATACAAAAGAATTTATATAAATTTTCGAATAAAGCAGATTCTGCTTTCGCAATTTTTTGTGCAGAGTTTTTCAAAACAAGATTTCTCACAATCGAACCGTTGGATCAAGCCAAAGTTTGGATATGTTATTCAAAACATATACAGGTTCAATATGAAGGGTGGAGATTTGAATATGAAGACTGAAGAATACGATAATGAATTTTGAACAGAGCTGATCCTGTTTCTCGAAACTGTCTGCACAACTTATTTTAGAAATTCAATTACGCACAATCTAACCGTTGGATGAAGATGGATTTTGGATATGTTATTCAAAACACGTATAGGCTGAATTGTAACGGTGGAGATCGGGTTGGAAGTTCTATGTCATCAGAAATTAGACAAGCCTATTGAAAAATAAATTTAGGAAAGAATCGTGACTTTCCTTCAAGGTAATTCGAATTACCCTATTATTTATTATTTATTAAATGCAACTAATAAATATTTGGCAATACGAATATATGTCATGGTATGTATTGTTGTGCAAAGCATGTATATGTATATGTGCCATATATGATTATATGCATGTGATGTATTGACAAATATGAAATTTTACAATACTTGAATAATATTCATAGAGTACATATTATATTAGTATTCATGCTCTTATATGATTTCTAATTTAGAAATCATAAATAAAGTTATTTACATGATTAGATGAGAGACTGATCATGATTTTGCCAATATTTTTAGTTCATAATGAATTTCGATGAATTGATTGATTTCATATATGTTGATCATGAATTTCGATGAATTGATAGATTCATGTTTGTTGATCATGAATTTCGATGAGTTGATAGATTCATGTATGTTTTCTATTCAAACTAATTTATAAGCAACTTTCAATATGTATCATTGATTGTACATTTGCATATTTTCATGATAATGAAAGTTCATGAACGATACAAAATTGTATAAATAAGTCTTGTGATAAAGTATATTCACATGATATCAAAGAAAGATTATGACATACTTCAAATTCATTATCTAAAGAAATTGATTAAACTAACTCAATCTAAATACAAATTAATATACTCAAAAGAAATTGAGTATTACCATCATTGGTTTGATGTGGAAACTAAAAGAACTATAATTCCACATTAATATCATCCAAACCCCTAATTGACAAAGAACCGTCAAACTTAGTCAAAGTCAATTCTCTTATGAACTTGAGAACTCATATTGACCCCAAATCTTATATTGGAAACACATGTAGTTTCAAAATATCTCAATAAACTTTGGGATGTACTCTAAATGAATTTTGAGAATTTTGTGAAACACTACTTCCAAGCCTAAGAATTTAGTGAAATGAAATTTGTTTGCTTGCTAAAAAGGGTCAATGACTTTAATATGTTGCGACTAAAAACATGTCTTACCATATGTGAAAAAGAAAGTCACTTTAAATGACAATAAGTATTGAGAGATACGATCTCACTCTATTTTTTTTTTCACTTGAGCAAACATACAGATGCACTTGTATAATATTAATTATAATAATAAGTCATTGAGAGACATGACATTATTCTTCATAATACCAATGTTAGACCTCCGAATAAAGAAATTTCTTGAGGCTAACTTAGATCGATATGAATAGTGGAAATAACCTCAAAGTAAAGGGGAATAGACATTTTGATCCCTACCTATGTGGGAAGAATGAGCCATGAGGTAAGATATGTAAAAGGTTGTGATATTTATTGGTCATGGTAGAAGTCATGGATGTAAAATTAGAAGGTCTATGGTTTTAAAAATAAGGATCAGCCTTACCTTTGTTTAAATTTGAAATTGTTCCTCGAACAGTGGTCAGTTCGTTCCTAATCTTTTCAAACTCAGCATCCTTCTTGGTGAGAGATGATTCCAACCGAACAATAATTTCGAGCTGATCCTCCTTTTCCTTGGTTAGCTTCTCTACTTCTTTTGCGAGATCTTTTGCTTTGAGTACCTGTTTACTCCAACTGACATACAATTTTTTGTGATCTTCACTCAGCTGCTCGTATTCCTCATAATAGTCAGTGGTCTCAGCATTCAGGCACACAATGTTATCTGCAAGCAAACCAACATGGATATCGTCGTCCCAGACAACATGGGAGAATAATGCTGGGACTGGATCAAGTGACTCGGAATCGTTGAAGTCTTCAGTAAAGTCAGTATCGATCATACTTTTCTTTCTAAGAAAGTTGGGACACTCATTCTTGTAATGTCCCCAACCTTTGCATTCGTGGCATTGTATTTCGCTGAATTGTTTTGAAGAGCTTGACACATTGGAAATTGAATTTGAGGACTGAGATTGTGGAAGAGTTCGTCCAGTAAACTTTGGAGTRGATGATTGAGTCCTGTTCCTTGTACTTGAGCTTCCAGAGTTGTTCTTCTTCTTCAAAAATTTGTTGAAGCGTTGAGTAACAAGGGCTAGTTCATCTTCTTCGAGAGTAGTCGACTCTATTCTTTAATAATCCCATTAAAATCAAATTCCTCGTCATCTTCATCCCCTACTTTATTTAAATCAGAAGAATAGGCAACATTCTTCTCTTTCGAGCTAGAGGTGACGTGTTCCATCTCGTATTGCTTTAGGTTTCCAACTAAGGTGTTGAAATCGATGTTATCAACATCCTTAGATTCTTCTATTGCCACCACCTTCATGCTATAACTCTTTGTAATGGATCTTAGTAATTTTCCTACAAGACGGGAATTTGTTATGGGTTCACCCAACTCTTTGCACTCCTCTATTATTTCCGCCAATCTCACAGAATAATCCATGATAGATTCTTTTTCATTCATTCTCATAGCCTCAAATGTGCACAAGAGCATTCTTAGTCTGGATTTCTTCACGCTTGCAGTTCCTTCACACACTCTTTGGAGTGCGTCCCATGCATCCTTTGCCGACTCGCAGTTCTTGATGACACGATAGTAGCTTGCATCTACATAGCCACACAAGGCGTTGATGCATTTAGAGTTCCAATTTGCAGCAGCTGCTTCATCAGCAGTCCAATCTTCCTCTTTCTTGGGAATGGCGTCGCCCTCGCCATCCG
>BMAC01000551.1:346143-380275 GCA_014905375.1 Phtheirospermum japonicum
TACAATTGGTATCTAGAGCGGGTTACTTAACCTTTTAAGTATTGATCCTTATTTTTTAGGTGCTATGGATGCTCAAGGCAACCCGAGGCCTTTAATCCTTAATGGTGAGAATTATTCTCTCTGGAAACAGAGGATGAGGTGGCACTTGAAGAGCATGGATGAACGTGTTTGGAAGACCGTCCTTGTTGGATGGGAAAAGCCACGTGTCACGGATGGCGAGGGGCGAAAATTAGAAGGTCTATGGTTTTAAAAATAAGGATCAGATTTACGATGTTGTTAATCAATGTTAACAACACTAGTTAACAACATCGACTAGAATAACGTAAAGTTATGCAGCGAAAACTTAAAATAGAGAACACGATTAAACAAATTCAGTTCACAAGTAAATACTTGTGAACTTGGGTGTACAAACCCGAAAACTATATTACTTTCACTTCTCGTTCAATACACAATATAAAGTACTATATGAAAACTAAATATCAAGAAACTTGATACTAAATACTTGTTGCCGGAATGGCAAGATCTCTTCGGCTGGTCACGCAACTTCCAAGATCTTGTAACTCACGAACGTTGGCTCCAAGTAGTTTTCTTCTTCGTGTTCTTCTTCCTTTCTTGTGCGTCTTCTTGTGTCTTACGTGCTCTAGAAATCCCGTGCGTAAAGACTCTATATAAAACCGTGAATCAAGTGTAGGAATACTTATGTCTTAAATAGACAACTAAAAATCCTAAACTTGGTAAAATCCTAAAAACAAATTCTAAACACAATCTAGAAATAATTAAAGTCTTGTGCATAAACTAGGAAACATAATATTGACCTATATCTAGTTTCCTAACTTATTTTGTGCCCAAGAAAGGCAAATAATAAAATAGGAATTATTGCCAAGAATAAATTCCTCAACAATGGAGGTCCCTCCAATAACCTTGATTAGTCAATGGATATCGTCTATTTTGATTGATGAAATTTGTTTGTTTCTTACTTTACAAAGAACTTGTGAAAGTATGATCAATCATTCATATTAGACTATTGTGTTTGGTCTTAAAGTTTATTTTGGGTTAGATTTATGTGATGTGGCCTGATTTAATTATTTTTGGCTTATTGGTAAAATTTAGATTTCATTCTAAAGCATTTAATGTGATTGAGTTTATTTACCACACATTCGCATACAAGACTCATGATCAAATTATTAGATATAATATAACATATCTAGTAAATAATATAATATATTATAATGACAAGTATTTCATTCAAATATCTCTAAAGAATGTGAGAATTTTTCGATGAATAGACAATTACTCACTTAATTGATATTTATATGTGACAATGTCTTGATGCCTAGTGGCGCATTGATTAAAGTTATAAAAGCTCATTATGGACCAAGAGCGAACGAACCTTGCTCAGTTTGATATCATTAAGAAGTACATTATGAGAATGGAACTATACTTTTAATATATTTGGAAGAAAGAGCGTTTTAGAGTCAATCTAGTAATTTTACTTTACTACTTTTTGATTATTGAATCATAATATATGACCAACAAAGAACTTTTGGATACTGACTCATTCAAGTTTTGATACGATTAGCATGGATCATTTGGTCTTCTTGATATAATGGTCCATATTATAAGAAATTAACATGGACATCTTTTATTTTGAGTGAACACAAAATGAGATAGAAATTTGATGCACAGTATAGTGTTGAACTAATGTTGTTCAATTATAGCTAGTGCATTCTAAAGTACTCGAAGCACTACATACATTCATATCTCAAAGATACATCACTCATTTTTTCAAAACTTGTTCATTAGCAAAATTGTATTATTGAGACCTGCATTTGCTAAAGATACAAAGTATAATATCTCATTCTTATAATTGATAATTGGTGATACATGTGGACATGACCATTCAAAATGCGGACCATTCAAGTATTGTATAGTTTTGGTCGATGCTTCGGCACGTATTGTCCATAAAGATGCTGCATTTGCAAAACTTCTAGCACATTTAATATGATTGAGGACTCACCACCCTTATAAAGCACCCATACTCATAATGTTAGAGAGTTTACATCAAAAGTACTTGATGTCTATTGCATTTTAATAAAGATCGATGTACTGGATCTTGTACCCTAATGTGCATATACAATAAGGTCTCAAAGAAGACACCGTCAAAAGAAATATAGATGGTGACTAAGACAATATTTATGCGCACTCATTTGTCTTTGTACAGGGTTATGCAATATCGCATGCAACTCTTACTTATTTGTTTATGAACCCCTGCTAACCAGATATTTTGCGTACCAGTTGGTAACTGGATATAAGCCTGATAATTCATATCTACTCATATTTGATTAAGAAGTATACGTGCCTATTGCGCCCCCACAGCGCATTCTATGGGTTTTCAAAGACAATTAAGTATTTATGTTGGATATGAATCTCCAACAATCATCCGCTATTTGAAACCTTTGACAGACGATCTCTTTATCGCTAAATTAGCGAATTTGTCACTCTAATGAGATAGTCTTCCCGTCGTTAGGGGGAGATAAGAAAAAGTATTTTCTAATGGAACGACATGAATAGTTTCATACTATGTCTCATTATGATCCCCGCATGTTATAATGTAACGTGAAAGAAAAGTAAAGTGAACAATTGGTCTTCAAAGTATAGAAGACTCAATTTCCAAAGTGACGAGATCATATATATACAAGCTGCAAATGTGTCTGCAAGGTTAAAAGTCCCTGTAAAGGGCACAATGTCGCAAATTAAGACATTGGAACCATACTTAGTGGATGTGTGGTTGAGGTCGTGACTCCCAAAAGGAACAAGGGGAGGTCACTTGGTTTGATCAATACTCGCCCAAGGAGTAAGAGGGCATGTATGGCACGACTTTAATTGATCATCAATGAAAGTAATGACTCTCATGAGATTATCTCTGGTTATACTTATGTCCATGAATCATTACTGGAGGACGCTCCAAAGTTTAATATGATTCCAGAGAATAAAGAATTCTCAATGTACAATGAGAGTTTATATAAGTTGATGGAAAGACTTTTCATACACATTGATGATGTATACATTGTTACTCAAAGAACCATAGAGCACAATAGTATCGAACCACGCTCTATTGAAATATCATGTAGAGTAAATTGACCTATATGTAAATAATCAATACAGGTAGAACTAAATTCACTGACAATAAGGTAGGTATTTGGTTTGGTAGTGCTAACCTCACCAAGTGTAAAGCGTGTAGGACATAAACAAAGTTTTGTCAGAAAGCGTAATGAGAAAAATAAAGTCATGAGATGCAAATATAAACTTGAAGCACAAAGTTTCTCAAAACGCCCTGAAATTGACTATGAGGATATGTACTCTCTCATAATAGATGTTCTAATTCCAAAGAACTGAGAATGCAGCTTATACCTGTGGCTACATCATATCTCTATGGGGATCATGATTTAGAGATATATACGAAAGTGCTTACTGGCATTTCAATGCCAAGGCAAGTGACTCTAAGTCACGGAGTGCATTTGCTAATTAAAACCAAAACACTCACTTTATGGATTGAAACAATTCAGACGGATGTGGTATAACCGTTTAAGTGACTACTTGATTGGGGAAAAAAATAATCTATGCCCTTGCGTATTTATAAAGAAAATAAGTTTCAAATTTGCGATTATAATTGTATATGTCGATGAAAGGAACATAACATCCACTCTTAATGAAATAAGAGATATCGCTAGTTATTTGAAATTCTTAATTTGAGATAATGAATCATGGGAAAACTTGGTCATGTTAAGGCTTTAAAATAAAATCGAGTTTGTGAAATACTAAATTCTACAGTTTGCATATGTCCAAAAGATAATCATGCAATTAAATATGGATAAGTGCAATATGTTAGCACTCCTATGATTGGTCAAAGTGAAAATATAAGGAAATATCAATTTCGTCAATGGAATGACGAAGAATTGTTGGGAGCTGAAATTCTCTACATACGTACAATATGCACATTATTGTACCATTACTAATATACTTGATCAAATATTACTTTCTCAGGATTGTTATCTTGATTTAACTCAAGAAAGCTCAATGTCACTAGAATGGAATCAAAATGTAATTTGATACCTAAAAGAAACCATTAAAGCGAGTTTATTTTTCCCATTCATAAATATAATTGGGACTGCAGATGGTCTTGTAATCCCTATAAAAAAATGTTGAGTTTAATTCCTATTGTGAAACACCAAATAGTATCGTTAATGTTGGTTACTCATTCGATCCATGTAAAGAGAACATTATCATACATGTAGTAGTTTGTGAGTATCTATGATAAATATTATGATCATTCATATATCTGATGATAATGACTTGAACTCTATCACTGAAGAAAATGTGATAATACGAGTAATATCACTACAACTATTCTAAAACCAAAAATTATGCACTTTCTCAAGAATCAAGTAAATTGAGGAAGTGGAGTCTTTCAAAGTTCTCTTGATAGATGTACATATCAGAGAGAGGTGTACACTTTAGGGGGAGTCTCAACATAGGTGTGTTGTACTCTTTTTTCTTAGACCAAGTTTTATTTTTCCCATTGGGTTTTGTTACTTGGCAAGGTTTTAACGAGGCAACAATGAAACACCATTTCACCATTTGACTTGACACAAGGGAGAGTGTTGAAGGAAAAACACAATTAGTGTGCATTCGTCAATAAGTAACTGATGAAGGATAGTTTAGGTATTTGTTATTTTTATGTATTATGGAAACATGTACTTTGAAATCTTATATAAATGGAGTTTTTGATAAATAAAAGAATCCTAATTTTTACCGTCGTCTTCATTCGTTTTTTATGTCTTCTTCTTATCCTTTTACTTTTACATCATCTATTTTTTTCTCACTCTCTACACGGACTCTTTTTCACCCGCTGCCATCCAGGGGTGGAGCTAGGGAAAAATTATTACTGAGATAAACTAAAAGAAATTCAATAATCTATTATAAAACATGCATATAATACATGTGATTTTGTAAAACTTGTGGGGCTAAAGCACCCCTAAATTACTCGTGATTTTGTAAAACTTGTGGGGCTAAAGCACCCCTAAATTACTCGGTGGTTAATCGATAATTATTGAAAGTAGAATCATTATTTGTCACTCTTTTTTTATTATATCATTTTTCTCTAATCCTTTTCGTAAATTATTATTGTTGTTAATTTTTGTATATCAATTTTAAGATTTTAATGATTAGTCATTAGAGACGTTTATACAAAGTTCCATTCCAACCTAAAGAACTTTGATTTGAATTGTGAATTTTATTGTTTTATTAATAAAAAAAAATTATTATTCCCTCCGTCCCTTTTTATCTAACGCAATTTGAAAAAAATTTATCTCGTTCTATTTGTCGCATTTACATTTTCAACATTTTCAAGAGATAATTATTGTTACTTTTTACTTTTCAAATAAAAATTAAAGATTATTTTACTACTTTTAACCCTACCTTTATTATTTCGCACTTTTAATTATTTTAAACAAATTGATATTATGGTCATTTGATACCTATAATTATAACATCAATCATTTTTCTTAATTTTCGTAAAATGATCAATTGCCGCAAATAGAATGAGACACAACTAGAATGAGACGGAGGGGGTGTCAAGTTTTTTGGCTCTTAGACAGGAACTGAGCTAGGTGGTGCTCCCTAGCATGCATCACATACCAAATTCTTTGGGAGTACTAATTTTTAAATAAAAATACAAATTAAAAAATAAAAACTATATTTATTTTGGTAGGGAAAAATAAAATTGGCTAAGGGAGAAAAATATTTTTCAATCCGCACAGAGCTAATTTGCCGAGCTGGCTATGCCCCTGCTCTTAGGAGTTTTTGATTTATCTTTTCGATAAATGACTCTCTGCTTGTTTATACAACTAAATTATACTTATGCGCGTGTTATAAAATTTTAATGTTGCTTTGATGCATTGAAACGTTTTTTAAGAAATTGTAATATATTTTAAAAAATGATTTATTAATTCACCCATGGCCTAATAATAGCCATGACCGCCCCGCATAGTCTGCATTACCCCCTCCATAAGCTAAAAATGTGCACATTTATACAAAAATACAATTAGCCCCTCGACTTTAACATTACATCAAACCTCAAGGACATTTTTGTAATTTTCAAGTGAGCTGGGTTTTCCTGTACTTAGGTCTAACCTCAAGGATACATATTCTAATTATCCCAAAAAAACTGAATGCACTATAACATAGATTCGGAAATTTTGCATCAGGCTATGCAAACTAAAGCCATTTGAGGAGAGGATAAAAAAAAACAGAGCAACTCTTTTCGATGCATACGTGTGAGTGTGTGTGTGTGTGTGTGTGTGTCCTGTGGGTGAAAGGTTTACTTAACAGCAGTAAATGTCCCAGATTCCCAGGTTTCTAATGTCAGTCTTTATTGTTTGCTGGCGGATTACTTACAGATTTCTTTATACAATCAACAATGCCTTGACAATCTGTCTGAGGCAAGACACACCCTGGATCATCGTCTTCCAAAGGCTCGTCTGTTGTATACGAGTGAGGTGAGCGGAGGTTACCGTGAGTCTGACACGCCTTCATTGTCTTACAATGTTCCGCTTCGTCGTCTCTAATGTTAACAAACACATCATACAAATTCTCTGAAATCAATTAAAAAAAAACAGCTTCATTAGCTTGCTTTCACGAATGAAGAGTCCAAACATCAAATTAAAGCATGTATTTCCTGTAATGCACACCTATCTTCGGCCTTCGAGAATTGGGAGGTCTTGAAGTTTGGAATTCGTCTGATAAAGTTACATAGCATTTGAAAAATTGTTAAAAACATTAATAAATCTCCAAAGTAAGAGAGAAAAAAAAAATAATAAGAAAGCCAACTCACCAAACAAGTATAAGTCGCCTTCGGTGTAATATTTCACTGCAACCGCAGCTGGTGGCAATGTCTTTAACTCCTCTATGATGGGACAAAAAATATTTACCATTATTAACAAACATTTCTAGAAAACAAAATTTACTCGAGAATATGATGCAACAGGATGACCATTCATTTCCGCTTTGTGGTAAACTGGTCATATGGCTTACCTCCTCGAGTCTTGATAAACTTGTCATAAGTTTCAAACGCGTGACTCTCCACACATTCAGAGAAGTGATCTGCACGAAATAAATAACTACCGTCAGTTGAAAAGTTCCTTACCAGCCTCCTCTAAATAAAGGGAGGACCGAGGAGCAACAGAAACTTAAGAACGTGGAACAATTACAAACTAGAAATAGTGCAATTGCAAAAGATTGTTTATTTTTACAATTTTTTCGTATCCACATGCTTTGAAGATATTTTTACAAATTCTGCATTTTCATCTGAGTATTGACACGGGGAATTAAAAACGCAAGATCCTATACTTGAAAGCTGAAAAAAATGCAAGTCAAGCAATGAAACAGACACCTATGTTTCTCGGACTCGGGTACGGGTGTCCGACACGGGTGCAAATATAGAAGCCCGACTCTTTATATTTATATATTAGGATGTGGACACGGCTATAAAGGATCCAAAATAAGAATATGTGTATGGGATGATAAATATAGAAAAATAATAATAAGTCATAAAAATAATGAATAATATCAAAGAAAAACAAAAAATGAAAGCCAAGAGGACAAAATTAAAAATATCGTGTATATTTTGAAGAGTCCATGAACCCGCACCCACACCCATGTCGGACTCGGGGTACACAGGTATGAATTCTGTTTCGCAGAATCCGAACAACGGAGACAGGCACTACAACAAATTATTTAGCATCACGTTCATACTCACATGCCATTCTGGGACTCAAAGCATACATGAAAGCAGTCATGAAATAGTAAAAGACTGCAATGTGTTGAGCAAGAAACCGATCAACCCACCACGAATTTCCACCTAATTCCTGAAAAAGAGAGGGACAGAAGAACGAAAAAAGGAACCCGAGTAAGGGATTGAGACAATTAGCTACTAAACACATTATGTAGATTGTAGTGATCCCTTTCATATTATCATGTGTACTCTAAACCGTCTAAGCCACCCTTGAAAAGGTATTGAGCCAATTAATTGGACAATATATCAAAGTTCGCACTTACACATAGGATAGTTATTCCTTTCATAAATCATGTGTACTCTAAACCATCTAAGTCACCTCCCTTGCAACAATCCTTTTCTAGGAGTTACAGTGATCAAATGTTTTTAATGTCAATAAATCACAGTCCCTCCGTCCCACTTTGATAGTTCCATTTCCCATTTTTTAACACAGATTAGAAAATATATTTAATATACCTCGTGAAATCAAAATAATAAACAATGTTCCTATTATACTCTTCAAAATTAATTACCTCACGACTTTAAAAGATGAGTGCCTCATTGAACAGGGTTATAACAATGAAAAAAGAAATACATACACCTCAAACTTACAAAAGGGACCATAAAAAGTGAATTTATGGAACTGCCAAAATGGGACGGAGGGAGTATGAATTACATGCTCATTGTGTCAGGTAACTGGCTATATTTGTAGAAAAAGATTACCGAAAAGAATATATACACGAACCAATTGAGTACGAGTAACACAAGAAATAAAGAACCTTAATAGCAGAGTATTACTTCCATAATAAGCAAATGATGCATCTCGTTCCAACTCTCAGCAAAATGAACTTTCAAATAGTCGGCTCTTCGCCACCATCCAAAACTCTCGTACATGTGCAGAACAGACATGAAGGCTGCCATGGCATGAAAAGAGAGGCACAACTTATCATCAAAAGGTAAAAGAAAATTGAACCAAGTTATGTACAACTGCAAATATATACTAAATTAGTATCAATAAAGGAAGAGCTCTACTGAACGATGTTGCTGATTTCTAACAACATCAAAAAACTTCTGACTATCATTAGGATTATGATGTAAAAATCAAGTGATTACCAAAATAAGGAACCCTGGCAATAGTTTCGAGAACATAAAACCGTGCAAAATCACGATCATGGTACAAGGTGTCAAGGATCTTTATCACCGACTCCTGAAATTATCAATTGAACTAGATTATATAATCGGAAGCGGCACAAATACAATATATCAAACAGCGAGTGTTTTACTATATCTGACAATGAATTGCATGCTAAAGAAATTAAGATAATGCAATACATACCGTGAGAAGTATATTTACAGATTGCTCAAATTTTATAACCCACTTCTCCAAACCACTGGAGGGTTGTGAATCATCAGGTAACTCACTGGAGGTCCCTTCTTGTTCCTTTTCTGGGAAACTTTTAGGATTAAATGACTTCTCCACAACCACTTTCTCTTCATCGTCTTGCAGTATTGTTGCTTTAACTTCAACCAGCCTTCTATTTTCAAATTTCAATCACATACATATAATTCAGGATAATGATAGGAGTTTATACAATACTAGCAAGAATCAAGTACTTATTGGTTTTTCTCTGCTCATTGACAAGTGAACAAAATAAGATGAATAGTCAACGATCAGAACAGTAATTCCGTAAATTAAAAAAAAATTATAAGGTAATAGAAGATTCGTTTAGCCAGTTAACTACATCGAAAATCAACTATGTTTTTTTGATAATCAGGTATATTTATTGTCAGCTTAAGCATACGCCTGCTACTTTCTCCATTGATTTTCCTATTATTTGATTGGGAATAAAACGAGTTTAATTATACCACGGCAACTTAAATATTTTTACCGTCTTTTGATTCAGTCCATTATTATCAATAAATGTATTCAACCAATTCAGAAATTCGAATCAAATCAGCATGATTTCAACCAGAAACTAAAACTCAACCAAAACTAACAAAATCAATAAAAAGAAAATTGCTTGTACCTGGAGAGCCGTGGTTGCGAAGCAAAGCGATAACTGTTTGAAGCGTGATGACGCATACGGAGAGGATTTACAGAACTACATAGGATTGAAGAAACCCCCAAATCCTTCGATTTCTGCAAAAATGGTGCCGGAATTAAAATCCCCGAAACCAAAGAGGATGAAATATGAATCGCCATTTTTTCTGCTCGTTTCCTAATGCCTGTGGCCTAAAGCTTGCTCATGTAAGCTTGTTGACGACTTTAAAAATCAAGAACCGAAATTGAAGAATTTCTGTGGGCGACTTCTCCGTTGGGTGCGAGCAAAATCAGTGAGCTTGCACAAAAGAATGAAGTCAAACAGAAGAGAGGGGCTTTGATGTCAGAAACTTCTGAAATATGGGGTCAGTTATGAAATATCCTAGAAATTTGTCCTTATTTGCTCAAGATATAGTCCGTTGTTTTACTTTTCGACCACGGTCACGGTCCTCGGAGGAGGATTGAGCTATTCTCTTACGGGTATGGGCCAGGTTTGGCCTTTATTATGGGCTTCAGCTGGACCAATACTTAACAACGTTGGGTCTACGCCTAAATATCATTTAATACTAGTTCTGCCCGCACTACATTTCCGATTTGGATAGGGGCATATTTATTTACACCCATATTTTTTTGAGAACACTCCGATTTATTTAGGATTAAATAAATATGATTGAAAATATCAAAATAATCATACTAGAAGTGAAATACCAAAAAAAAACTTATATAGAACATAAAAAAAGAATGTTCTCCACTCAAGTTTAAACCATCACACATCATTGTTTTTGTTCGTTTTTTTTGTCCTTTTTCGATTTAATAATGTTTATTAGAGTTTACCCTCGTGATTATATTCGAATTGGTTTTCATAAATATATAGAGTATATTAAAAAATATTTTTCGAACATATTATGTTTGTTTGATGATAATTTCCAAACACCTCACCTGTTTTGGGGGGGAAAATGGTGTTTGAGACATATTTTCGTATATAAGTATGATGTTTGAAAGTGAAACGAATACCCCAACCCCCGAAAAAGACTGTAATTAGTTCTTTTTTGGGGGGGGGAATGGGGTTAAAAAATCGAACATTTCCCAATTTTTATATGGCGAAACATATATTTTGGTTACACACGAAACAGATATAACCCCCTAACAAAAACAACTTTGTTGAAGTCTTCGCTTTTTTCAGTTTTTTCTTTCTTGCTTGCTACTTACTCTCTCGTTCTTCTTTTTACCCATCTTTTTCTATCTTCTTTTTTGTTTGTTTTTTCTATATTAACAAATAAGGGAAAGGGCAATGTTGGGCGTTGTTTTATTATAATTTGGTAATACACACACACACACACATATTGGGGACGGTTTTTTGAAAACGGTTCAAGCAATCGAACCAGTGACCCAATTAAGTTGTTATTAGTTTGGATCGATGTTCGGCCCTGATTTGTATTTTTTTTTTTGTGATTTTCGTGTATTTTTGTGTCTTGTCGTGTGTGCTTTAATCGGGTTTTAGTCGTATTTTATCCCCTTTTTTCTCATTTTGCGTCTTCGTAGCTTTTGTCATCTTTTAGTGTTTTTCTCATATCTCTTCTACTTTTTGTAGATTTTTATGTTATTTTGCTTTTCTTTATTTTAGGGAAGTCGATCAAGCCCAAGAGTGTTCCCGAGGATCACAATTGGCTCGATTTGATAAAAATACGACTCAGACCCGTGGAGCACAACCACCGATCGACGTCCAATCGATGCGTCGTCGACGTGCCATCGACGCCCAATCGACGCGCCGTCAACGCCCAGTCAACGCGCCATCGATGGGGCTATTTTCCAGAATCGGTGGTCAAACCATTTTGGGCAAAACGACTATTTTGCCCCCACTTTCACAACTATATATATAACTTTCCATTCTCACATTAGAAGCTCTTGAACCCCCTTAGGGTTTGAATGCCCAAAATAATGTCTCCATTTTCTCTTCATTTTTTCTCCAATTTCTTCATTTCAATTTTCAGCGTTTAGATTTAATATAATATTTTTTGAGCTTTGCTTGGATGTTGGACGTAGATTAATCTTAATTCGCGGATTTCTTGTTTAAACGATGGAATTTTCCGTTTTTAATTAGTAAGCTTTCAATTTCTTTTCTTCAAGTATTCTAATTTCTTGATGGCTTTGATTATGAACTTTCTTGTTGGGTTATGATGTTTCTGATTCGTAGTTATGTTTCTTGCAATTTTTCATGATTTTACGTTATATAATTGTTACAAGTTTATATAAATATAATTGTTGATCTTCAAGCTCATTTTCCATTGTTGTCCTCTTTTAAGCTTTTTATGTTTAATCGTGTTCTTGTTCCTTTTGGGTTTGTGTTATTGAATTTATTGATGATTGTTGGTTAGAATTTACGGGTCTAGTGCCTAGAATCGTTTAGAACCATCAATTGGGATTGTTAGGTGTTTAATCTACAAGTTGGGATTGACAACCCCAATTCGTAGATTAAGTGTTCGATAAAATATCAATTGATCGTTGAAACAATTCTAGAACCCTAGACCCTCATTTTTCTTAATCTTTTAAAAGTTTTTTATTTCATTGCTCGTCATTAAGTCATCGTCTTAGTTATTACAACTTTTAAACCAAAATTTGATCGAGTGTTTAGAGTAGATTTTTCGTTATTTTCTCATTCGTGAAATCAAATACAAAAACTGCTTCTGATTAGTCTTGCTCGAGAGATTCGATCGAGTCAAACTTACCACTTGCTCTATTTTCTTGCGGACGAACTCTTATTTTAATAAAAACATAAGTGTAAAACGTTTGATTCAGGCCCAGATTTTAAAAATATTGAATATAGATTGGCACACAGAAACGGAGGAGGAGTTCTTATAGGAGGCCCTTCGCCCTTTAAAAAATTATATATATATTAGTAAATTAAAATATATGTCAACTTATTAGTCAACTTTATCAACAAAAAAAAAACTCTACCAAATTGACATTTAAACTTGATTCGTATTTATCATTTTTGACCAATGATTGGAATAATTGTTCTCATCCCTTCTACATTCATATATAATTTGTATCCAATTTAATTTTATTTAGCATATGAAGGATAAAGACACCAAGATTATAATAATTTTAACTTTTTTTTTTGAATTTTTTTATGATGTTTGATAATTTAATATATGAATTATAATATGTTTGGATTATATTGTTTTAAGATTTACAGAAAAAGTGAATGTTTAATATTTTCAAATATGATACTTTTTTTTTTTGAGTTTATCAAACAAATATATGTATTTATATTCTTACTTTATTTTTGTGTGAATCAAAAATTGATCGACTAATTCAGTATTTGAATGGATATTAGACCCGACGATTTGTCCTCTTTGGGCTATGTGCTTGATTTTTGGAATAGTTATTTTTTTTATCTATTTTTATTTACTTCTCGAGTTTATGCGAGAAAAAAACGCAAAGGTAATAATAACTTTAACTTTATTTTGATGGTTTGTTTAATTTTGTTTATGTTGTTCTTTGATATTTATTTTATTTTTATGATATGTAATAATTTGATGTATAAATTGATATATTTATAGATTTTATATGCTTATTTTTTATTGACTTTATTTAGTTGGTTTGTTTAAGTTTGCATGTGTTGTTTTTTGTTGGTTATTGTAGTTTTTCTTTATGATATTCATTAATTTAATAAATAAATTGATATATTTGTTGATTTTATATGCTTAGGATTTTTATTAACTTTATTTATATGTTAGTTTTTCAATTTTACTTGGTCAGTCTTACCAAACACTATTTAGATTTGTTAAATTTATTCATTATCAAAATAGTTTATAGATCTTACTTCTTAAGTAAGTTATAGTTTCATTGATTTAAATTTAATTATTGAACTCTTTTATTCATTTAAATAACATGATAAGTGATCGAAGAATTCCTAGCACTCTAAGAAATCGTCTCCGATATAGGACGGAGTCGATTGTAGAGCGGTAAGTTTTCCCGAGTCGTGTCTCTTGAGAAAGGCTAATCGGAAGCTATTTCGCGTTTGATTTTCGTGATATAAAATAAAACTAAACTAACTATACTAAATAAAGCGTAATTCACTTTGGTTCAGGTTTTGAAATCTAATCAACTAAGATAAGAATTAAAAGTGATTTTAATGAAAATAATGAAAAATGAGGGTTTAGGGTGTTCGGTTCGTCTCCACGATCAATCGGTTTTTGCCGAGCACTTAATCCATAAATCGAGGTTGTCAATCCCGAATATCGATCAAGTATTGGGGTCATCAAACCCAATTCTCGGGTTTGTCAATCCTGAGTCTCAAAAATAATGGTTCTAAACGAACCAAGACCCTAAACCCATAATTTCTAAATTAATTCCATCAATTGAAAATTAAAATAATTAAAACTTGAAGATTTGTGAAGCTTGAAAACAAGAACATCATTTTGAAATTTGAAATAAACTAAGGAGGAAAAAGTGCTTTGAAAGCTACAAGCATAACACAACAACAAACTAAGAAGCTAGAAAATTAAGGAATTTCCTAATTTGGCAAAAAGCTTGAAGAACTCATAAGAGCTTCAATGGGGTTTTGCCAAAAATAGTAAATTATGAACATGAAGAACATGAAATGAAGAACAAACTCAACAACATAAGAAAAGCTTTAGACATTTTAGGAATCATTAATCTACAACAATAATTAAAGAAAACAACAATAATTAACAACTACAAAGCAAGAAATCAAGAGGAATGAATTATCATTACCAAACCAAAAGATGCAAGAACCAAATCTCCAAGAGGTGTCAAGTCTTGAATAATACCCACACAAAATTACACTACAATTACATTGATGATTGAAACTAAACTAAAAACCCAAATCTAAGGAAATGGAAAATGGGTTTTGAAGAGATGGGGACTTTGTCAAGGTCCCCAACTAGCCAAAATGAGGATATCTCTTGTGGATAATGTGTGGGAAGCATCTATAGGTCAATCAAGGGCAAAATGGTCCTTCTTTTTGCCAAAGTCACACAACCTCAGCATAGCAGTCGATCGACTGCTTGGCAGCAGCATTCCGGAACCTGAGTCGGTCAGTCGATCAATTTCCGTGGTCGATAGGCAGAAAAATATATGGAATCAGCCATCAGTGTCTTCATATGAAATTTATCCCTTCCTCTTGGATTTCATTTGGTGTTTGAGTGGTGTCGGTTGGAATTTTCTTCCGAGGGTTATTGGCTCTTCCCCAAAACCTACTCAAGCGAGGCCATGAAGCACTGTCTCCACTTAAAACTGCTTTTTACCATTCTTAGCCTCAAAATTTGGGATCGTTATAAACACAAAAGGTTTAGAGATTTCTCTCAGATTTCTAATGATATAAGGTATAGTCAAATGGAACTAGTGGATTTGGAGTTATGCTTGTATTAACACAACTGATATATCCACCGAGCGAATGCATGAGGTGACAATGAATATGGCCACATTTCTCGTCATTTCCGGTCGATCCTCGCACCAAAGATATGTCGAGGCTTAGAAATGAATTCCTTGGGTTTGAATCATCTTTCGGCCTTGTCCCAGGCCCACTTTGACCAAAGTTGACCTTCAAAATAAAAACTATAAAAAACTAAGAAAATATAAGAAAAACTACTAAAAACAAAGAAAACACTACAAAACCTAAAATGATGCAAAATATGTCAATTGGACTCCAAAACCATATAAATAAAATCAAATCACGAACAATTGAGCCGCAAAAATATAATAGAAACACGTACAAAAACGTACAAATCAATAAGTTTTCAAATCCTTGAATACAATTTGATATTCCACACATTTAGTTTTATTAATTTTTACATTTAATTTTTTAATTACTTTATATTAAGATGACCTTTGGATTTTACTACAAATACACCTATATAATTTAGACACACATCATATATGATTATTAAAATAAAATTTCGTACAAAGAAAAAAAAATTGTAGTGAACTTTGTTCCCACCTACTCGCACCCTAAGACACTCTTTAGGTGCTCACCCATTCCACCTCTACTCCAAGCCAAGCACGCTTAACTTTGGTACGAGTTTACGATCAAATCTATTGAACTTTCCTAGTTAGTCTCATGATTTGGGGTGTTATAATCTACCCCCTTAAATTGACGACGTCCTTGTCGCACTTAAGACATCTCAAAATTCGTTGCCAGGTGTTGGGATTCTAAAAGTGACTCTTACGGGTTCAAGAGTTGTTACAATCATGGGCTATCCTGATATTGAGCTCCCTCTAATGGAGTCTTCTCCCTCACATGCTTTCCACATGCACGGTAACTTTATTCCACGAAGCACTCTATTACCATCTCTAACGCCCCAGAACGCCCTGTAGACCGATTTTTTGGCTGGTGAACGACTTCAATACCATTTGTAATACCCCATTAAAGCTCTCCAGACTTGACAGTTACCCTCACTATACCAACATTAGTCTTTTTCAGTGCACTTTATCCCCACTCACGCGCACCTTAAGATACTTCTCATGGGGTCACCCATCTCACTTTACTCAAGGTAAAAATGCTTACCCTTGGAGTTTTGATTAGAGTCCTACTAGAAAAAAAAACATGCATCTTGTTGGTATAAATTTGCCAATCAAATCTATTGAACTTTCAGTTAGTCTAATAATTTGGGGTACGTATTACAAAAGCATGAAAAATATGTTTTGGAATACTCTATCAACATTTATAATTTAAATTCATTAGGCATGATATTTGGATAATAATGACTATACAATGAGAATTGACCACAATATTAAAATATGATATTTAATTCAAATGAGATAATAAATAATTAACAATATTATTATTTAACTAAGATGTAGAAGTTATTATTAGTTATATATTCAAGTGACCATTATGAGATAAAAATTGATTACACCATCATGCAATTAATAATATTATTTTATTATTTTACTAATAATTATGAAGTCTCCATTAATAATATTGATGGTCGACCTAACCACAAAGAAAACATGGACTAATAATACACGCGGCCGAATCTAGGTCACGTGTAGGCCGAGCTATTAGCCAAAAATGGATTGTCAAACCAAATTAACATGACTTAAGAAGTTAGGCAACGATTGACAGGGCTGACTTGTGTATAACCAATCGAGCCAAAATGGACTACTGACGAGGCTGGACTATTGTGCCTACTAGACATATACTGCCGAGTCAAATGGGTATTAGCACGCACAATCGCCAACCATCATTGCTCATAGAGCTGAGATGAGGAGGCATTGACATGCGGGTCCGATCTGGCATAGGCACGGCCCAACCTGGCACTGACACTCACAACAGGCATGTTGGCCACCATTAACTATATAGCCGAGCTGAACAAACATTAACACATGGGGATAACCTGATGATGACACCACCCAACTCGGTGTTGACGTGCGGGTTGATGGGCATTGACTGCTGCATGACTAACTTATCGATTGTTATGTCACTGGCACATAGACTGTCGCATCACTAGGCATCAGCAGTCGGGCCAATATTGTATCGACTGTGAGCCAACTAAGCGTTAGAACATGTGCAGGTTATCAGGCTAGTCTATCGAGCCATCCATGTGCTTGGATTACTGGGTTGACCCAATATCTACGATAGGTAGGTTGCTCAACCTAGTCGAATTGTGCACCAGCTGTCGAACTATATTGCATGTATTGCGCCACCCTTCACAACAATCACAGGGCCGAGTCGATTATCATTGAAGGGCCAACTTGATCAAATGCTTAATCGATGCTCTTATAAGGTTGTGCACGTGGCAATATGCAGATGCAACAACATGGTTTCTTGGACAAGACGAATGATGTGCGGATTACTGAATCGATTCACATGCGCTGCACTATCCATAACATGTCTATGTGGCCAAGTTGACTTGGTGACTATAAGCTAGTGATCATTGACCGCGTTGTAGTAAGCGTCAAATTAAATATTTTATTTTCCTCAACTTTTCTCCACTAACTAGTAGTAGCGATAAGTAAGGGTCGAACCCACGAGGAGTGTGGTTAGATTGTGAAGATTCGTATTTTATATAAATAAATAATTGGGTGTAGGAATTATGAATTAAATTGACTAATAAAATAAACAAGCAGTTAAACTAGCAAGAAAATAATTAACGAAGAATTCAATAATAATAAAGGTCTAGTTCTAGTTCAGTGTCCACCCTCGATCCATTCAATCACAATATCATAATCCATTCATCATATGCGACTAAAAACCCTAAGTAGCAATAAGCTCTGCTACTCGAATTTGTCCTTACGGTTTACTCAATTAAAATAAGCTCTTTAATAGAATCTAATTATTGAACAACCTAGAATAAGCTCTCTAGGTTCAACCCAATAACAACATTAATAATTAGGCAAATAGATTAATCTAGGCAACAAACGCATAAGCTCGGTTCATTCAACCTATGTTGTGTTGTCCCTAACGATTTATAATCATTAGTTGCTTCGGGGAAATAGTAATTACGACAATTACACGGGAAGCAATCCTATTTATAGCAATAGATAACCAATCCCTAATCTAGGTGATCAAGCCAAATTAAGAACTAAGCAATCATAAGTTGAAATTAGAACAACACAAACAATCGCATATGAGAACGAAAGATAATACTACATAAATCAATCAAACATTGCTTCACGAGGGTTTCAACATCCCTAGAACTAGATAATAAGTTTACTCACTCATGGAGTTAAGAAAATAAAAGAAAAGGGTCAGATAAACAAACATAATCCTTGATAAAATAGGAGAGACGATGTGTAGAACTTGAATCTAGTGTTTTGATCTTCAATCTTCAAGTTCTCTTGCGTATGGATGAATTGGAATGACTTGGGACCTCTCTTGGAACTCCTTAGAACCCTAGGATATGTTATGTGTGTCAAAAGTTGTATTTTGGACGGGATTAGGTTGGGTTTATATAGGACTCCTTTTTCTTTCCGCGCAAGTTTTCTTCCAAAAATAGCTCGGCCGAGTCGGCGTCGACGGAGTGTTGACTGACGCGAACCAGCCTTCGGCGTCGACGCGCATCACCCGCCCGCGTCGTCCTGCATGGGCGTCAACTGACTCCCTTCCAATCAACGCTTCAGAGCATGAGCATCGACATTGCATCGACTGACGCCCTTCCAATCGACGCTTCAGAGCATGAGCATCGATATTGCGTCGACTGACGGACCTTCTATCGACGCTTCAGAAGTGAGCGTCGACATTGCGTCGACTGACGGACCTTCTATCGACGCTTCAAAAGTGAGCGTCAACATTGCGTCGACTGACGGACCTTCTATCGACGCTTCAGCAGCTTCCCGTCGACATGGCATCGACCCAGCGTCGATCGACGCGCACACAGCTAGTGCAACACCGCACATCGCGTCGACTGACGCGATCCATCCTCGGCATTGACGCGTTGTCGACGCAACCATCCTGATTCTTGGTTTTTCTCTCGTCGATTCGTCAATCCTCGTTTCTCTACTTCCTTGTGAGACATCCTTCGATAAATATAGCACCAAATATTGCAAAATAGAGAAGAAATATACGATTGGTGCTTGATTGCTCATAATAACAATTATGCGAGAAATAAGCATATATGATAATATTAAGCACATAAAATCACCGGAATTAAACCGTCAATTAGCGTGTAATTTCTCGCTTATCAATCATAGCTCAACAATGACACAAGATAAGTACGATAGGGCTCATACGAAAGAGCGGCAAAAATGCATAATTATGACTATCGTTTTAATGAATTTACATTTATTCAATTGGTTAACCAACTCATGTTTATTAATGTATAGTACTTATCTTAATTAACCATTTATTAATCACTTATCTTTATAAATGGAGGCCATCCTCTAAGAAAGCTGACTATATTTTTACTTATTAACCAATTGTTACCATTACTTTTCCATTATTTGTAATCATACGAGAAATTTAAATATTATAGAATTTTAATGAATTAGATCATTAACTAAGTGGTCATCAATTAATTGATTAGAGAGAGAAAAGCAAATTGATAAATATAATTTGTATGCACATATTGGGACTTATTTGATTAAGTCTCAACTACTGCTTGTGCTTTTATAACGTCTTTTAACATGATTTTCTATTATTTGGATGTTATTATGTATTTGATATTTTTGTATTGTTGTTATAGGATTTTTACGTTAGTTGGTCTTAAAAGAGAACAAAGGTGAAAGAATGAAGATTTAGACTAAGGCTAACGAAGAAAATAGTCCATTGCACCAAGCTAGGAGTATGCCCACAAAGTCAATGAGTCAACAGGGCCTAGAAACATAATTGCGAACCCCTTTGCGCTTGTGACTTCGGGTCGATGCTGAAAGTTGTTTTCACGGCGATCAGTCGTGACTTCCTTCGCTGCCTTGACTCGGGTCTTTATTGGATGTCATTCTCACAATGACCGTTCGTGACCCCATTCACCATTGCAAAATCGACCGCGAATGGGTTAGAGACTATTACAAATATGGTTTAATACTAGAGATTTCATTTTTGGATATAAGAAGGACCTCAAAACAGTCCAAGGTCATCCTCTTCCATCATCCATCAACATATAATAACACATTTTTTCATATTAGTTTCATATTGTGAGATAGAGAGTTTTTATAGGGATCGAAGAAGAAACACTTTAAGTACGAAGATCGAAGGATCCATATATTCTATACGGTTTAAGTTTTCTTATTTTCATTATGAACGCTATGTGTTTGATGAGCTGCTTAACCTATTTTATGAATATGTATGGGTTTTGATTGACAACTGTTTATTCTTATATAGTTGTGATTGATTGACAACCTTTTATTCTTATATAGTTGTGGTTGATTGACAACCTTTTATAACTAATAGTTTGATGAATCATAATTCGTGAGATAATATTTATCAACAGGCTTTCAAATACAAAACACTATAATCAACAAGACCAAGAGGTTTGAAATTAGTAGGGAAGTCATATAAATATTTTAAATTTTAAGTATGATTTCAAACAGACTAGTTATTTAACACTTAGAATCTACGGTTTAATCATTTATATAGAAGGATTAAACTATATTTGTATTTGGCTTATATGGAACTGAATCACAAAATCATAATTGATTAATAGAAAAGAAAGAACATTTGGAGTTCATTGCAATCACAAACCCCGTAATATCCCATATCACTTGATATTCTCTATATTGAAAACCTTGTTTTAGAAAAATTATCAGTTTATATATTTATTTAGTTTATGGTCGAAGTTCATACGAAAAAATAATAAATCATATTTTGTTATCATTTAGATAAAATTACACTATCCAGATTATGTTACCTATCTACTTTGAATCAATACAGGTCCTTGTGGAATATGATCTTACTCGTCGTGCACTATATGTATATCATACACTTGCAGTTAGATAAATTATACAAAATAAAATAGCAAACATTAATCTCTATCTATCTATCTATCTATCTATCTATCTATCTATCTATCTATCTATCTATCTATCTATCTCTCTATCTATCTATCTGTCCATCTGTCCATCCATCCATCCATCCATCTATCTATCTATCTATCTATCTATCTATCTATCTATCTATCTATCTATCTATCTATCTATGGGTCAAATGAGAACCATGTCCTTATTTGCGAACCTGCGAACTAGTATTTTTATTATATACCAGTGGTGCTTTTATTATACAATCACAGTACTTTATTAATATTTCAGTTATATACACCAGCAATGATTTTATTATACAACCTAATGCTTTTAATCAAATAAGGAAATACACAAAAAATTTGATACATTTGTTTAATTAGATCTAAGGCCCATAATTGAACCTATGTTCACAAATAAGGATATGGTTCTCATTTGAACCTAATCCTATGTGTGTATATATATATATATATATATATATAATGTTTTTCTCAACACAAGTAACTTTTGATTATTCCTATATGATCAAGACATTTCTGATTTGAGGGCTAAAGTTGGCAAATTTGGCATGAAGCATGACAAGTTTGATAGCCCGGACCAAAAGTACATGCGAATAGTCTCGTTAGGTTAGATTAGATAAAAAAGAGTCACGATGATAATCCACATTAGTCCTTAGCATTCACTTACCTCGCAATGCAATTACAAATAATTTAGATGATCTTTTCACTTTTAGATATTTCTCCATTTACTTTTAATTTTATCGGTAGTGATCTTTTAACAAATTAGCTTCTAGAGAGCTTCAACTGTCATTCGGTTCTCAATCCATCGACAATTCAAAATGAGGCACTTCATGGAGACATAGGAATTGGCCGAACATAATCCCCCCGTTAAGTAAGATCCAATACCAACTCAATTATATTTTATGGTTTGGCCCAATTGGCTGACCCGACACAACCCATTCTTTGCTCTATTGAGGTCTATGATGGGCAGGGGCGGAGGCACTCAAAGCCTTCCCCAGGCTGTAGCCGGGTAACTTTAGATCAACCAACAATTAGGTGGTTTTTTTTAATAAGGAAACCCATTGTCACTTAAGCCCATTACCACTTAATTAAAATTTAATTGAGCCCAATAAAACTAATCTTAATTAGCTAACGTATTTTGGTATTAAATTTGTAGGCTTTGCTTAATATTCAGTTTGAAAACAAAAGAACAACAGAGATAGAGAGATACAGAGAGGTTTAAGAAAAAGACGCAGAACAAAAAAGAAATCAAAGAAAGAGGTAAACATCTCAAAGCAAACAAAAAGGTTCATATAATTTCGAATCCAACTTCTATCTTGTTTCAGAAGCTCCATAATCAATAGTTAAGCTTTCAAAACTCATAGATTCAACATTCAATATTTTAACCCTAAATCCTAAATTCTAATTCCTTAATTGTAATTTAACAATTTGAATTGTGTTTTCTTTCGAGGCTTCAATCCCATTTAACTCTAATTCCTTAATTGTAATTTTGTAAATTTATTAGCTACTCACTTTTCACCGGTCATACAATTAAAAATGATGCTAAGAAATTTGGTTCCACTAATTTCTTACAATTTTCTTTTTCACTTTCCTTCACGAAATAGTTGTCATTGGTATCTATGATAGAGCCACTAATTTATTAATAACCTTTTAATTAAGAAAAAAAAATACTAGCCTTGTTGTATATCCATATTAGAAAGAATTCAATTTTCTTTGAAATTTCTAAGTATTATTATTTTTAATCCTAACTTTGATTGGATATTAAATTATTAATTTTTTCTTAAACATGTATTCATGTCAATCAAAAGAGAAAGAACAGTAATATCCTTTCATTCTTTGATCCAATAGTCGATAATCCTTCATCGTCCGAGAGAGCCGAGTCTAATCCATCCATTCCTAATGAGGAGCCGAAACCTCCATCTAAGTCTCAAAGACTTGAGTTTAATGAAACTTCTCTTGAACGGGATCCTGGATTGCGTGTTCCGATGTGGCGACATCTTATTAATCAGCGTGGTGATATTAGACGAGCTTATATCAATATGGGGCCATGTCAGCCTAAATTAAATAATTACCCACTGACTGATTCTGGTAAGCAAAAACGTGCATTTTGTTATCGATGGTTTGAAACATTTAAATGGTTAGAGTAATCTCAATCGAAGGATGCGGTGTTTTGTTCTCTGTGCTATCTATTTGAGTTAAATGAAGCACAACACTCTCCCTTTACGGTTGGAGGGTTCAGAAACTGGAAATATGTTAACAATCAAACTAATTGTCCCTTTTTGACTCATATGGGAAATTCTAACTCAAGGCACAGTAAATATACAAAAGCCATGTTGATTTGATGAATGTAACTCAACATATAGATAAAGTTATGAATCGAGAGTCTTCCGAACAGTTTCGAAAGAATCGATTAAGACTTACAACAATAATTGAGAGCGCTCATTGGCTTAGTTTGCAAGCATGTGAATTGAGAGGTCATGATGAATCTCCAGATTCCCAAAATCGTGGTAATTTCATTGAAATGCTTAAACTTTTGGGAAAATGGAATTATAATATTGGTGATGTTATCTTAGATAAATCTCCGGGAAATGCAAAGTATACCTCACTAATCTTGCATATCATTGGTAATAGAGTTAGAAATAAAATTCGTAATAAAATTGAAGAATCTAAGTTTTGTATTTTGGTGGATGAAGCGAAAGATGTATCTAACAAAGAAAATATGGCTATAACTTTGAGATTTGTTGACGCACATGGTGTTTTGCGAGAGCCTTTTTTTTTTTTCAAATTGTACATGTTCATGACACCACTGCTGCAACACTTAAGAAATGTGTAGAGTTCTTGGTAGATATAGTGATATTTAGAATATGCGAGGTCAAGGGTATGATGGTGCTAGCAACATGTGTGGTTCTTTTAATGGTTTGCAAGCTTTATTTCTTAAAGATTACCCCTATGCATATTGTGTGCATTGTTTTGCTCATCGTCAGCAACTGGCGTTAGTTGCGGTGGCTGAAAAGGAAATCTCTGTATGGCTTTTCTTTTCAAATATGACAACTATTATCAATCTCATTACATCTTCTTGCAAACGTAATGCCGAGTTACAATCTTTTAAAGTTAAAAAAATTGCACATTCTATTGCTGTTGGTGAACGCGAGACTGGCCGAGGAGCTAATCAGATCGGTACATTACATCGAGCCGGAACTACTTGTTGGAGCTCCCATTTTGAGTCTCTTTGCAGCTTAATAAATATGTATGATGCAACTATCAATGTGCTTGAAAGCATTATCATTGATGGTTCTTCTACTTCGATGAGTGGGGAAGCTGGTGGTTCCTTAACAGTGATGAAGTCTTTTGATTTCATTTTTATTTTGCATTTGATGAATAAAATTATGGGGATCACAAATATTCTTTGTCGTGCCTTGCAACAAAAGTCTCTCGATATGGGTTTAGTCTCGACGACAAAAACACTTCTCCTGACATTGAAAAATGAAGGTTTTGATATTCTTCTTTCATATGTCGAATCATTTTGCATAAGATTAGATGTTGATATACCAGATATGACTGCTCCTTATAAGCATTATAGTTGTTCATGCCGTCAAAAGAATAACATCACAGTTGAGCATCATTTTCATTATGATATATTTAATTCTGCTATAGATTAAGTTTTGGAAGAGTTAAACTCTAAGTTAAATGATGAGATGGTAGATATTCTTATGCTCGGCACTGCATTGGACCCGAAAGATAATTTTAAATTGTTTAATGTAGCAAAGATTTGTACTCTTGCAGAGAAGTATTATCCTGAAGATTACATTGAACAAGAAATACATCATTTGAGGTGTCAGCTTCAACATTATGAGCTCGATGTAGTTTGTCATGAGGATTTTCAAAAAATGTCCACCATCTCAGAATTGTGTCGAGGATTATTTGAAACAAGAAAGGTGCAGTGCTACA
This sequence comes from Phtheirospermum japonicum, assembly GCA_014905375.1. Classification (NCBI taxonomy): domain Eukaryota; kingdom Viridiplantae; phylum Streptophyta; class Magnoliopsida; order Lamiales; family Orobanchaceae; genus Phtheirospermum; species Phtheirospermum japonicum. The sequence goes on from BMAC01000551.1 coordinate 371,402, forward strand.
GATTGATGAACAGATTGATCCGTCTAATTCTAACTTTGCTGGTTTCCACGACAACTACCGAACGTGCATTTTCGGCTATGAAGCAAGTGAAAACGATTCTTTGTAATAAAATGGGAGATGAATATCTTGCAGATTCCCTAATTATCTATATTGAGAGAGAGTTTGATTCAAGTATCGACTCAAATTCCATAATTGATGAATATTATACTTTGAAAAATCGTAGATCATAACTTCAATAATAATGATATGTTTATATGAATTATCTTCGCATCTTTTATTTTAAAAATACTTAATTTGATAATTAACATTGAATGACGGGTTTTGAAAATATTGGTGTATTTAAACTTCATTAAATTCTTGTAGGATGGTGGAGATTTTTGTCAGTTTATCCATGTTTTTGGATATATCTCTTCTAGTTTCAATATCTCACAATTATTTTTTTAGTGGACTTTGCATTGGTGTCAAGTGAATTTGTAAGTGTTTGTTTTGGAATTTCATTATCTTACATGATCATTTTTTTTTGGAAGCAAAACTGTCAAGCTTATTTATTTTGATTAATGTGATAAATTGTCGTGCTTTTTGGATCATGCGTCAAAACCCCCCGTTCCTTTTTCTCCCCTTTTCTTATTGTGATTGTGCAAGATAAGGGTAAAACTCTATTGACGTGTGTCTTATTCCAATTTTCATATTATTTTGTTTAATCCGAGTAAATATAAAATTTTGACTCCGCCACTGATGATGGAACCTCTCACGGTGTTGTTTAGCTATTTGTTCTATTGTATATTATAGATGAAATCATGAATGGTGTGAATTCAAATTGACAAAATCTTAAATCTTTTGAACCTTCGAAACAGGTAATTTACTTCGAAGCATTAAATCATGTAGCAATAGTTTAGATTATGAAATGTGAGGTCTGCTTGTTATAAAAACTTACTAAACATATTATATAGTTTTTATATACCACAAACTCTGCGGTCTTTCAATTTCGACCATCAAATTATGCAAAATATTCCTCCATATCATCTCGATGATTGGGTTTACTCGGCAACGTTGAAAAAGAAAAAATCGATGTGTAAAATTGAAAAACACAGAGTTTTGGAGCAAATTAAAATGGTTTAATTAAATAAATAATATAAAATTAAATCAGAATTAAAAAATAAACTAGTTTCAAAAAATGTTAAATAAATCTGGCGGGACGCGGTTGGCAAAAGCGTCCCGCCCATCGGGACGCTATTCGCAAATGCGTCCCGGACGAGAATTTTCTCCCCCAAAGTTTTTGGGGCCAAAATGAAAAAAAAAATAACTGTGGGGGTAGGGACGCTTTTGCCAACTGTGTCCTGGTAGAAATTGTAAAAAAAAAAATGCCGGGGTCGGGACGCCCGTGGGAATGGCGTCCCGGGGCAAATTTGCAAAAAAAACAAAAAAAAACGCTGCCTATCTAAACCTAACACACGCACACACCCATTCTCATTCAACAGCAACAGAGAGCAACAGCAACAGAGAGCAAAAAAAAGCAAGAGCAACGGCCATTCTCATTCTCTCCAGTTTTAAAGGTAAGTTTTAATTTATTTGTTTTACTTTAATAAATTATACTTAGTTGTTAGTTTTAGTATTTATATATTATATTGTTAATTTTAATAAATTGCAGTTAGATTTATTTTTAGTTTGTATTATATTAAATTTAGATGTTTTTGAGTTTTAGCCATGAACAATTACGAAAATGTATTAGGTTTGTTTGTGAATTGGTTTGTTAATTGTTAATTGTTTATGAAAATTGTTATTGTTTATGCAAATTGTTAATTTTTTTGTGAATTATTAGTGAAATTGTTAATTTCTTTTAGTTGTTCATTGAAATTATTGAATTGTTTAGCTACGAACATTTACGAAAATGCATTAGGTTTGTTTGTGAATTGGTTTGTTAATTGTTAATTGTTTATGAAAATTGTTATTTTTTATGCAAATTGTTAATTTTTTTGTGAATTATTAGGGAAATTGTTAATTTTTTTAATTATTCATTTAATTACTTGCGAAAAAACTATGAATTACGGGAATATGTGATTTTATTAATTTTGTGAGAAATTATTAATTATGTGAAAAATTGAATTTTTGTTTGTGGTGTAATTATCAATTACGTGAATATTTCGATTTTATTTGTTTTGTGAAAAAATGACTAATTATGTGAATATTTGAATTTATAAGAAATTATTAATTATGTGAATATATGAAATAATTTATATTTTTAGAAGTAAGCGCACATAGGCGAATATGTCTTCTGGCAATGAATACGACATGTATGCATCGATTCTACGAGATGAGAGTGGATATGCAAATGTAGAATCCACCGAGCATCATCCCCCACAGGTGATCCCGATCTACCCCGCCGATTGCTTCGGACCAGATGAAGGAAGCGATTCCGAAAATGGTTTAGACGAACTAGACGATGATGTTCATGAAACTGATGAGGAATTCTTTCAGTTGGGGGTGTAGCGTACCAGATGAAGATCCTTTTGAACCTACCTTGAATGAACTTGTCCCTACAACCCATAAACGAGCGGATAGAGGCTAGACACTGGACAAGAACATACCATTTTTCGATACCGTATACAAAGACGTTCCTATTGATTCTATTGGTGTCCCTCAACCGGACTTGTACTACAATAAAAACGAAGGAGTGTTGAGAATAGGCATGATATTTAGAGATAAACGACATTTGATGTGGGCTGTCAAAGATTACTCCGTGCGCGTTGCCAAGTGTTCGTATAGAGTTGTAGAAAGCAATCCTGTGATGTGGAAAATTTCTTGCATGTCGAGTTCACTTGGTGAGAATCATGTAGATATGAACGAATCATCCGAATGCGGATGGTGGCTCCGCGCTAGTTTTTGGAAACGGAAGGGTGCTTGGGTAATCACAAGATTGGGTTCTGAGCACAGATGTCTCGAATCGTTTACACGTAAAGATCACCCCAATTTGTGTAAAAATTTGATTGCTATGCTCATTACCAGCCACGTCGAGCAGGATCTGTCATATAGCGGCTTAAATGTCCAGCAGGCTGTCAAACAAGAATATGATTACCTTGTGCCATATCACAAGGTGTGGCAAGGTTTGCAGCGGGCTCGTGAAAATGTGTATGGGACGTGGGAGCAGTCGGTCCAATATTTACCAAAATACATGGAGGCATTGCAGATGTAGAACCCGGGGACCGTGGTCGAGTGGCAACACAAATCTTCTGGCATACCCGATGTGCACATGCTAAGATTTGTATTTTGGGCATTTTGACCATGTATCGAGGCTTTTAAACATTGTCGCAAGGTGATCAGCGTTGATGGAACCTTTTTGGTTGGAAAGTACAAGCACACGTTGTTGATCGCATGTGCTATTGACGCAAACCAGAAAGTCTTGCCACTAGCTTATGCAGTCGTTGATTCAGAGAGTTATAGTTCATGGCATTGGTTCCTTCACATGGTTGCAAAATATATTGTTCGCGACATAGAAGGGGTTTGTCTTATATCTGACCGGAATGCCGGTCTACTCAGTGCACTAGAACAAGCTTCGGCATTCTCTTCTAATGTTTTTTATTTGCGACATGTCTCTTCTAACTTCAACACGCATGCCAAATCGGTGAAATTGAAGGATATGTGTTTCAAAGCTGGAGCAGAACCCAGGGTTGCAGTCTTTCACAGAATAATGGAGAAGATCAAGGCGCTTGATCCGAATGCATTTGCGTACCTGGATGGCATTGATAAGAGCAAGTGGACATTGTCACACGACGGCGGCAAACGGTGTGGCATCCTCACGACCAACATGTCCGAGTGCATTAATGGAGTGATGAAGCGTGCTATACGACTCCCAATAACCACCATCGTCCAAATCACATTTCTTCAAAGTGTTCAAAATTTCTACGATCGTTTGAAAGATGCGACGAGAGTCCATAACATGCAGCAATTTTGGCCTGATAAGATATACAACCTATTCAGAGAAAGACAGCAATTGGGGTCATCCTACGATGTTAGGGGCTTTAATTGGGCGACACAAACGGCCAAAGTCTCTGCGAAGGTCGGTGGAGGAGCTCGTAGTCGAATCTTTCGAGTTTCCTTGTCGAGAGCAGAATGCTCATGTGGTAGATGGGTGAGCAGCGGTATTCCGTGCTCCCATGCAATAAAGGCGTGTACCGAATTTAGAGAGGATCCTCGTGTTTACGTCCAGGATTACTACAGCACTACTGCGTACCTACGCACATACTCTGCTGGGGCATTTGAACCGTTGCTCGATGCGGAGGACTAGAATGAGGCAAGTTTTGAATTGGTTCACGATCCGCATACGAGGAGGCAGCGAACAGTTGGACGACTTAGGGGTAGTAGAATCCCCAACGAAATGGACCAAGCCCAAGTACGCGCAAGACAACGATACCGTGCACAAGATGTGGCTAGTTCCTCACAAGGCGTTGGACGTTCTGGTTCCAGGCATTGATGTTAGATATGGCGAAGATCTTTCCATTAGTCATTTGTTGTAACTCGCTAGCACTTTTAGAAGTTGTAATTCGCATTGCTTTGAACATTTATAATTGTTGGTATATGAATTTGGAGCCTAACTAATATTCGGGTTTGTTGTTGTATTTCTTTTATATTGTATGCACTTGCCTTGTATTGATAATATATATTTATCTCATTTATATGGAACAACAACAAAAATAAGAATAATAATAATGACAATAATAATAATAATAATAACAACAACAACATTTATATTCGTCTAATATTTCATCCTCGTTTCTATGTAACTATCTTGCAGATGGCATCATYGCTCTTGAGCCGACAGAGTTTACRTAGATCRAGCAGCGTTGTAAGTGGTCGTATAGATGGGGTTCTGACGGTGAAGCGGGCAGCAGRCTATATTTTCTRGRACGAGCGTGATGGTCTYCATCCTCGAGTTATGTCTGTGCTACATCGCTGGGGATTTTACGGGGTCGCATGTTGCGGGGCGATGTCGAAGTTGGACGGCCACCTGATCACCGCACTAGTAGAGAGATGGCACCGCGAGACGCATAYGTTTCATCTKCCAGTGGGAKAGGCGACGATCACTCTCCAGGATGTGGCTGTTATTTGGGGTCTTCCGATTGAAGGTGCCCCGATGATCGAGGATGACGCGGAGTGGAGCAGGGAGGAATGGGCGGAGTATGTCAGGTACTACATAGGGTACACTGTGGATTACGAGGTGGAGATGAAAGGTGCTAGTCGTTTGAAACTGAAGACGTTGAGTGAGCACCTCAGTAGACGACGGCCAGACGATGACACGCCGCAGGACGAGGTCGTGCAGTGCGCCCGTGGGATCGCACTCTTATTGTTAGGTTCGTTGTTGTTGCCAAGCACAACGAACAACTATATCTTCGTAACCTACCTACGACATCTTGAGGATGATAACACGAAATCGAGTATTAGCTGGGGTAGTGCTGTGCTTGCACACTTATATCGTCAGATGTGTAATGCGGTGGAAGATGACAAGAAGACGATCAGCGGTCCACTTGATTTATTGCAGATTTGGGCTTGGTCAAGGATTTCATCTGTCAGACCAGAGATCAGGGGCAGTTCTCTCAATCTTCATCGGACCATTTACGATGCAGTCGATGACATCACGTTGCCCGTACCACCGTATGGTGCCAGGTATAATTTTAAATGGCAATACTAGTTATACAACTATTAGTAATATTCTTTGTTTCAATAACCTTCGATGTATGTTATCGCAGGTGGATAGCGGAGTATAGTTATACTCGGAGCTCTAGACATACGCTACGAATATTTCGGGAGTCGCTTGATCGGTTAAACGAGTCAGAGGTAGAGTATTGAATAAATATTGCTTATATTGTTAATATGGTGCGAACTGATGACGATTATTCAAATGTGTAGTGGACATGGGAACCCTACGATTTGGATGCACTGGAGATACAAGTTCTGGGGGAGAGATGTTTGACTAAAAACTGGCTAAGCCAGTGCCCACTGATCTGCTGGTCGATTGTTGAGTATCATTTTCCCAATCGGGTGACCCGACAGTTCGGCATACGTCAGAGTACACCRGCGAGCATAGACGTTGACGTGGAGACATTGCACGYTGTCTCTCGGGCAYAGGAGCATCACGTTCAGTGGACTTYGCGTCATCATGCCTGGATCCAGGCTTGGGAGGTACGATGGTCCACGAGGATAGAAGGCCCTTCGGTTCGGAGAGATGCGGATGCGGTGAGTGGATATCGGAGTTGGTATCAACAGAATACACAACGTTTCATCACTCCTCTAGAGATACATGCAGAGGGAGGATACCAGCCTTCGGACGTCGGCGTCTACGAGGCCATTGTAACAAATCTTATTCACTCTTTTCCAACACAATGAATTTAATTATTTCTTAGTTTTGATGTTCAACCGTCTATATCTTGTAGGGTACTTGGAGTTAGAGACTCCGCCATGTATCTTCCGATGCTAGAGACGACGATTTTGACTCTTATCGTCGTATGCACACTGTAGTTGACTCGGTGGCTGATGAGATGATGCAGCGCCTTCGTATTCGTCACGAGTTACATGAGGACGTGCCATCCGGTAGCGGAAGACGGAGCATATCTGGGCCGTCCTGGAGGAGTGTATCTCGTCCTGCTCTAGATGAGCACAGGGTATCCCCAGTCGCACCCGGGCCATCGCCAGTCATCCATCACGGTAATTGTGTGATTCGTTAATAACTATTTTATTTGTCACTTTCTTACGATTAATATTAAAATAATTATCTTTTTTCTATGTTGAATGTAGATTACATTGGTGGATCATCATATAACTTGGGAGGTGATTACGTTCCTACAATGGGAACGTCGGAGTTTTATACTCCTGCATATGTTGGACAGTCATTCACCGATCTGCTACGTACCGATCATCCGCATGACATGGGATATCCACGGCTGGACTCTTAGGCGACGCCTATTCCGATGTCGATTCCCACTGAAACTGCGGATCGTGCACATCAAGTTTGGGGTCTCATGGAGCGTGGTAATGATGATGAAGAGGAAGAGGAAGAGTCTAATCAGGAACCAGCAGCCCCCCCACCAAGACATGATCACGATCTACGTAGAAAGCAYAAGAAAAAGRAATGTGKCACGGGATCACACTATTTCTCATGATGTGTAATTTATTTTAATTGTAGCTATAAAAATAGTACACTACGCATTTGTATTCTATCGTTCAGTTCAGTAGTTATCCAAAAAACATAACACAATGAAAACATAAAAGGAATTCCCCAAGCAATAAAGCAGACGGTGCAACAACATAAAAACATTACATAATGAAAACATAAAAGGAATTCCCCAAGCAATAGAGTAGATGGTGCAACAACATAAAAACATTACATAATGAAAACATAAAAGGAATTCCCTAAGCAATAGAGCAGACGGTGCAACAATATAAAAACATTACATAATGAAAATATAAAAGGAATTCCTTAAGCAATAGAGCATTATCATTAAGCTATGCTACTGTGGAATCACCGAAAAATGGAAGCTTGAAAGAGCAACCCAAATCAAAAGAAGCAGGTAAAAAAAACATGAAATACATAGGAAAGAACAAAGGAAGAAGAAGCAAATACCTATACCGGCCTGAAAGAACAAAGTGTTGCACGAACCTAAATGAAAAAAAAATTATAAGGGTTAGCACTTAGCAGGAAGACGAAAAACGGGACAGAATAAAAAGGGAAAAAAAAAAACCGGAAATGGAGAATTCAATTGACGGAAATTGACTGGGCAAATGAGAGGTTGGATCCAAACCTGATTGTAAAGTATATAGTACGGATAAAGATGGGCAAAATTATTGGAAGGAAGTGGCTAGACGTGTTGATCCGGTTACGGTTAACCGCCTAACCGGCGGTTTTTAACCGTTGACCGGTCAACGGTTAACCGTAACCGGCGGTTAGCCGGTTAACCGTAACCGTTAACCGGTTAAAACCTTTAGAACCGAATGCGTAAAGAGAATTGCAATAATTGCATTGCGCTCGAGGTTCGCCGTTGATCGTCTTTTTTGTGAAATGCAATCGGAAGATGGGGGAAAGTAATTCCCTCGGTTTCGATCGAGGCGGCGGCATATCACCCGTCGCTTCCTCCTCATCTTCGTCCAAATTGATCGCCGCTTCTTCTTCATCGGAGCTCGATAATTCCTCTTCAAAATTGGTTTGTTGCGGCGCCGGCGAGTCGAAGTTGATTTGATTATATAGGTCCTCAACTTCCGCCGGCATCATATCATCGGGAACGTAATCTCCGGCCACGGCCGAAGATTCTCGTCGAGATCCTCGACCTCGACCTCGACCTCGACGAGAAGAGGTGGGAGTGTTGATATTGACACGGGAAGAGCTTGCCATAGTTATATTATAGATGATAATAAAGTAAAACGAGATTACGAACGAATAATTATTGATAATATTATTTTTTGCACAAATTAGAAACTTGACTTCTTTGAGCTTGAAAATATAAGAGAGGAAGAAGAATAGTAGATGAATTGTGTGAGGATTGGTGTTGGAGAGTGGGGTATTTATAGGTGTCAAAATTTTCAAAAAAAAATATTAAAACCGGCCTAACCGGCGGTTAAACCGGTTAACCGCCCAACGGCTACTTCTATTTTGAATTTGAGCCGTCGATTTTCAACGGCTCGTTGATCTCAGCCGTCGATTTTCAATGGCTAATCTGCAGGCCAGTCGATCGATTGACTTTCCAGTCGATCGACAGACTTTCCAGTCGATCGACTTCTTTTCCTGTCGATCGACTGCCAGTCGATCGACTAGACTGCAAATTTTGAAAAAAAAAAACCGGTTAACCGCGGAGGTTACGGTTACAAATTTTGGTTAACCGTAACCTAACC
>BMAC01000551.1:382459-392587 GCA_014905375.1 Phtheirospermum japonicum
AAATAAATCTGGCGGGACGCGGTTGGCAAAAGCGTCCCGCCCATCGGGACGCTATTCGCAAAAGCGTCCCGAACGAAAATTTTCTCCCTCAAAGTTTTTGGGCCAAAATGAAAAAAAAAATACACTTTGGTCGGGACGCTTTTGGCATCCGCGTCCCGGTAGAAATTGCAAAAAAAAAAAAAATCCCGGGGTAGGGACGTCTTTGGGAATGGCGTCCCGGGGCAGAAATGCAAAAAAAAAAAAAAAAAATCGGCCAATATAACCTAACCCTAACCCTAATACACATATTATTTATTTATTTATATTATATATACTTTTAAGGTTTTTTTATATTTATAATTTATTTAAAAATTTATTAATTAAAATAAATAAACATATACCTTATATATAAAGTTGGTGTGCATAGCTATTTGGTTGCCATTTGTCACATTCCATTGCTTTGATTTTTATTTTCTATTTTTCTTATAATAAAGATGGTAAGCATCTTCCATGTTTCGCCATTCGGCATTATTTTTTTTTGCAATTTCTACCGGGACGCGGATGCCAAAAGCGTCCCGACCCAAAGTGTATTTTTTTTTTCATTTTGGCCCAAAAACTTTGAGGGAGAAAATTTTCGTTCGGGACGCTTTTGCGAATAGCGTCCCGATGGGCGGGACGCTTTTGCCAACCGCGTCCCGCCAGATTTATTTAACTTTTTTTGAAACTAATTGATTTTTTTAATTTTGAATTAAATTTATATTATTTATTTAATTAAACCAATTAAAATCGACTATTTTTTCATAAATATAATTTTCACACTTCTACTACTTTACGGCAGGAGAAGTTTAAGTCCAACTCTCAACCTCATATTGTTAAACGCGTGGCAGCCGACCGCTGGGGATCCCATCAGCCTCTCACACGTGTGCCCCTGCGCGGTTTATCCCTCAGCTTTTATAGCTGTCTTCACGATCATTTTTAGAGCCCCGTCGTGCAATCTGTGATGTTTTTCGCCTTTGCGTTCTCTTTGTGGACATGGACATCATTTTCTTGATTTATATTTCCTTTTGTTTTTGTTTTGTAAGAATATTTTCTTTTTCGAGAACTGGGATTTTTTTGTTTAGCAAGAAAGGTCCTAGAAAATTCTACCCACTCCATACGAAAGTAAACACTTTAAGCTCAATTAACAATTGAAAGCCTTAAAATAGAATCGTATCAATTGCAGATGAATATCAATTCGCCACCTGCGCCACTTTTTCTTTTTCCAGCCTATAAGAATTTTAAATATTTATTTTAAATTGTTTATCTTCATGGGACGTTGACACATACCAAAACAAAACAAAAAAAATCTGAAAAAAATCCAATCGTTTTTCGGTCATAATTGAATTGATTAATAAGTGAGAGAGTGCAAAGGTATGAAATTATGCTTCCTTCTAAAGTTGAATTTAACCACAACTTGATCAATTTATAATAATTCAACACACCCCTCAATTTAATTAATAATGATGTTAGGGAAATGAGTTTCTAGAAAAAAAGAAAATAAAAGGAAAGAAGTTAAATGTTAAAATAAATATTAATTGTGCGTGTGTTTTTAAATGGCACAACAATTTAACTATGCATGCTTTTTTAATTATCTATCTTGCTTAATTATAGATATTGAAATAAATATAACTAATTTTACACCAATATATCACCGAATTTATAAAAAAATTAAATATAAAAATATTTGTGATAATTATAGATCTTTAGATTTAAAATAAAAAGTTGAAATAATGTGTTTTCAACACATGTCTAATCTATTTATTAATTATTATAATTATTAAATAATTTTATATTTTAATGTTTAGATTAAATTCGTAAATAATTTATTTATATCCTTAGAAAAAATCAAAAGAGGTCACGTTTTCAACCCATTTCTAATCTATGTTAATTAATTATTATTATTAACCCATTTTATATTTTGATTTTAAGATTAATTTCGTTAATAATTATTAGTTACATATTTTGAAAATTCAAAAGATTATGTACTCTCAAGTTTTGTTGCATTGTGGCGTTGTCTAATAAATATTAATTGATCATTATAATATAATTTTATATTTTTATGTTTAGATTTGATTCATTACTAATATTTAATTACAAACTCAAATTATTGCAAACAAATTATTATTTATCCATATAGAATATTTAAAATTCCAAACAAATTATTTCAACTTTTATTATAAATACAACTTATTTAATTGTTTTCATAATTAAATTTTTTGTAATTAACATTATATCATATGTAATTATCTTTTCATTAAAATAAATAATTTAGATTTTTTTCTACTAATTTATATAATTTATTTATACTTTTATATTAGAAGAATAAAAGAAAAATATTGAACTAGAAAAAATATAATAAAAACTAGTAAATTAAAAATAAAAAAAAAATTAAATTAGACAACAAGATACAATTACAAAAATTAAATTACGTATATATTAGACTCGAATGATATATAAACAAACGAAGTATTAAAATTTTTTATATACCGAGCAAAGCATACAGAACAAACATATATATAGATGAAAATATTGTATTAATATATGAATGCGATATTAATTAAATTAATAATTTCCTATTTTATACTAATTTTTTTTTTTGTTTTTGTTTGTATCATGTCATGGGCCAACCTATTGCTTTCAAGTTTCATCCCCCAACCAGAAGCCCACAAGTCAATCAATCGCCTTTACCTTTCTCTCTGTTTTTTCTTTTGTATTATAATAATAATAAAAATAAAGTATTAAAGCATTCACTCAGTCAGTATATGCGCTTCTCCCACAAGCTCCCCTTTCAAATCCCTCTCCTCAGTAAAATAAGAAACTGAAAACCCGGAAATGGAGGCAGAGGTAACACAAGTTTTTCTGCCCCAAAAGACATCAATTTCTCCACAAAGTTCATTTCAAGGAGCCGATTTCGAGCTGAAAAGCTACAGTTCAGGTCTAAAATGGGTTTTTCTCGATTACTCTAGTTTGTGGCGAGCTGGGCTTTCTTGGTCGATCTTTTTTCTGCTAAATGTCTTAGTCCCTCTCGTATCCCACTTCGTGTTTTCTTGCTCCGACTGTGACCCCGACCATCAGAGGCCGTACGATGCGATTGTCCAGTTGTCGCTTTCTTTATTCGCGGCGCTCTCTTTTGTTAGTATCTCTTCTTTTGCGCGTAGATATGGTCTTCGTAGGTTTCTGTTTCTTGATAAGCTGTGCGATGAGAGTGAGAAGGTCCGACAAGGGTACACTCAGCAGATTCATGTAAGAATTTCGACTGTCAATTTTATTTATTTATTTATTTTGTTGATTCAGGTGTTCGATGCCTTTATATAATTTTGTCAGCTAAATACGATGTTTCGTGTTTGAAATTTCTACTTGATGGTGTTTTGGAATTTATTTGTTCCTAAGTGGTGTGTTGACTTGTTGTGCTTTGATCAAGAACCGGAAAGTTAATGTTTTTTTAGTAATTATTTGTTGAGTTTATTTAAGATTTTTCCTGATCATTGATGCTGGCAAGAGTGACAGTTTTTTGATGGGATTTATTACTTTAACTAGAAAAAAATGCATCTTTTGGTTTAACGATCAAACTTGAAAACGATGCTGCAGACCGTTTTGTTTTTCATTTGGTTCAATGTTCGATTTGATCCGAGCAATTTTTTACCACAGATAATATATTTTTTTGATGCTGCTATTGAATTTGTGTAACAATGACTGTGGCTAATCGAACTGTAGAAATTACTTTTATTGCTCAACTGGCCTCAACACCATTTTTTCTGGGTCAACATTTAAATGGAAATTATTAGCAGACAAGAAGTCAATTTTTTCATCTTATTCGGTGCACAATTTACGGACATATATTGACGAATCAAGTTAAAAACGATCCTTATAATAGCATGTAACATAATTTTTGTCAGAATTAATTAACTATATTTTTTACTTTTAAATCAGAATTTATAATTCATTTGCTTTCATATTAATTCATCAGATGCCTAATAATGATCGTCTACCATTATTTATTTATTTATTTATTATTATTATTATTATTATTATGATCATTTATTTATTCTTTTAGCGATCGATGAAGCTCCTATCGGCTTTTGTACTCCCCTGTTTCTTCGTTGACAGCACGTACAAAATATGGTGGTTCACCTCAGGAGGAAACCAAATTCCTTATTTATACAACATTTACTTGAGCAAAGTGATCGTTTGCATACTGTTGATGTGCTCGTGGCTATATCGCATCTCGATCTGTTTTCTCGTTTGCATCCTGTTCCGACTCACGTGTTACCTTCAGATACTGAGGTTGGAGGAGTTTGCTCAGGTCTTTGAGAAAGAATCTGATGTGGCGTCGATCTTGATCGAACATCTCAGGATCAGAAGGAATCTTAGGGTCATAAGCCACCGGTTTAGGCTCTTCATTTTGTCGACTTTGATTTTAGTGACGATAAGTCAGTTTGTTTCGTTGCTGGTCACGACTAAGCCTCGATCCATGATTAACCTTTCCACAGCCGGGGAGCTAGCGGTAATTTTTCGTTTATGAAAACTTACAGATACCCACTTGGTATTTGTTTCTATTTTTATATTTACACCCTCAAGAAGGAGTATTTGTCAAGGAGTTGTTTGTAATGCCTAAAGAGGGTATTTCTAAATTTGAAAAATATATAGATTTTTTTTGGGATAACTGCAAAAAATACCCATGAGGTTCAGAGCATTTACAAACCCCCCCCCCAAAAATCCAGATAACTTTGAAAATTATGAAAACCACCCTTGAGGTTTTGATTTATTACATTTTGGCCCAAATCTTTGTTGACTTAACAGAGTTTGCTGGCGACATCAAATATTTTACAATTACACCCTCAACTTTTCAAAATCTTACAGTTACAACTAACCCCGACATTTCATATTGTATATTTAGAATAACTGAGATATGTAAATGTAAAATGCAAGACGAAAAGTTATTTAGAAAGGTTGAGGGATGTAATTGTAAAAAAAACATTTGATGATGTCAACAGTTTTGTTATTAACTCCACTAATTGCTGGTGCAAAATGTAACACAATGTAACCTCAAGGGTGTTTTTTGTAATTTCCAAAGTTAGCAGTTTTTCTTTTTTTAAAAAAATAACTTTCCTCATTATTCCACTTGTTTTGAATAATTAGGCCGAACATAGGGGTGGTTTTTGTAAATTTATTATTTTCTGATTTACTAGCTCACTAAATCTAGAAGCCTACTTTATTGTGCAGTTATGCTCCATCACACTGGTAACAGGGCTTTTTATCTGCTTGCGGAGCGCAACAAAGATAACACACAAAGCTCAGTCCGTTACGTCGTTGGCGGCTAAATGGCATGCATGCGCCACGATCGACTCGTTCGATGAAATAGAAGATGAAGCACCGACGGCTCAGATTACTTCGGTCCAGACAGGTGGATATCCAGTCACTTCCAATTGGGATTCAGACGAAGAAGGAGATGGTGATGATGTACTGGATAACACAAACCTTGTCCCGATTTACGCTAATACTATATCCTACCAGAAAAGACAAGCAATAGGTGAGTTTTGCCCAAAAAAACTGTTATTTTCTTCCTTTTACATACTTTGGCTAAATTGCAAAATTAGTCCACTAACTTGTGTTTTGCACTTTCGTCCAGAAATTTTTTGGGGTTGCAATTTAGGACACTAACTTTTAATTTTTGGCAATTTTAATCCAATCACTCCACCCGATTTCAAAATTCGCCAAAACTTTTGCCACCAGAGTTGGGGATTTCTCATTTTTCATCAATTTTATATGAATCCACCATGTAGATATAAAAAAGAAAAAACAATGAAATTTGAAAAGAAAATCATGTCACCAAGTGAACCAAAAAACAAATAAAAAACACTGCCATTTCAAATTTTCTTTTGTTTTTTATATCCATATGGAGTTGGGCCAGTGCCATGTCATTCATAGTGCCGAAAACGAGAAATCTCTAAATCCGGGGGCCACATCATGTCCAACGAAATTGCTGGTCAATTTTTTAATCACTTGGACCAAAATTGTCAAATATTAAGAGTTAAGTGTCCTAAATTTCAAACAAAAAATTATTGGACGAAAGTGCGACACAACATAAGTTAGTAGACTAATTTTGCAATTTGACAACATGAAATTATTTGTACTAAATAATATGACCGTGTTTTTTTATGTAGTGACATATTTTGAGAACAATAAAGCTGGAATAACAGTGTATGGATTTATGCTGGACCGGACGTGGCTGCATACAATAGTTGCTATTCAGCTTTCGCTCACGTTGTGGATTTTGAACAAGACGATTGGGATCTCGTGATTTTGTGTATCTCTTTGTGTGGCGTTTAGGTAATATATATAGTTTGATAATTTTCGGTTACGGAAATTTTCATCACTGCGGCCGAGTTTTGAGTTATTCGTGCCTCAAAACTGGAACGCTTACATGTATTTAGAAAGGTCATGTTTGTAATTAGAGATGTTCATGTTGTCACGAGTTTGAATATGATCTAATAATGATGAGAGTTTAGTGCATGTGTTTCCATGGTACATTTCCAGGTGGCAAAATTGCAAAATAGCTCGAGTAACTTAGGGATTTGGTAATTTAATACCACTAAATATATTTGATGGCAAATTTACCCCAATAACTTAAAAAAAATAATATCAATTTAATCTCAATTTCGCCGGAAAATAAAAGTTTTCTCCGAATTCTTTCAATTTCCGGCGAAAATTATTGACTTTGACCAATTTTGACAAAATCAATGCTGATGTGGAAAAAATATAATTAAAAATATTATTTAAAATTAGAAATTTATTTTAAGAATCTTTTAAATAATAATATTTAAAAAAGATGAAAAATATATTATAAAATCTGAGATTTTTTAAATATGCCAAAAAAATATTATTTAAATATAAATTAAAACAAAACTTGAGAAATATTTTTAAAATTATTTTTATGAAATATGTAAAAAAAAAAGGTAATTAAAATATAAAATAAAATAAAACTTGGAAAATGGTTTTATAAAGTTTTTGAAATTATATTGAATATGCAATGAAGTACTTAAATATAAAATAAAAACAGAATATGGGTAAATATCTATAAAAAATCTGATTTTTTTTATATTTAAAGATATTTTTAATATTTATAATAATTTCAGGTGTTATAAAATAATTTTTTAGATTTATCTTAAAACATTCACTTTTCATATGCAAAATAATTTATTCTATAAAACATTTTCTGGATATTTTTAATCATGTATTTTAATATAATATTTTACATATTTAAAAAAATTAATTATTAATAAATAACCTTCCATATTTTGTATTGATTTTATATATATCTTACATACTTCGAATAATTCTAAATTTTATAATATATTTTCTCATTTTTTTTAATTTTATATTTGAATAATCTTTTTTTATATTTAAAATAGTTTCAGATTTTAAAATACTTCCCTAGATTTTGTTTAAATTTATATTTAATAGTATTTTTTAGAATTTTAAAATAATCTCAAATTTTATAAAATATTTCCCACCTTTTTGTTTAACTTTTTAATTTAAATAGTTTTTTCAAATTATTTTAAAATTTTAAACAAATTTTTGATTTTGTAATAAATTTTTTAATTTTTTTTATTATTTTTTGTCACATCAGCGTTGACTTGGTCAAAGTCAACAGTTTTTTGTCGGAAAACCTGAAAATTCGGCGATCTTTTTTTGTTTTTTCCCCCAACAAAATTTGGGTTAAATTACTATTTTTTTGTAAATCAATAGATAAACTTACTGCCAAGTATATTAATATTATTAAATTGCCACCACCCCAAGTTCATGAACTATTTTATAATTTTGCCTTTCCAGGTTCTAAAGTGAACCATTTGGAGAATTTATCTGGTTTTCTTGTAAAACTGAAATTATGTTTTGAGCTGTACATCTATTTATTGGACCTCAAGTGAGAATGGTAAATTGGGCCCTTCTTATTACTGTATAACTTAACCGATTTATATACGAAATATATGTAAATGACACTAGGATGAGATGAACTTTGCACTAAACTACATATTAGTACATCACTGACAAGTTAACAAAAACTATATGGCTAACTATTTAGAAGAAGGCAAATACTTGGGTGAGACCGATCTCATATTATGAGATCACTTTTTACTATACCTATTTTTGTGATCCGTTGCCCACGACCTGTCCTACCCGTACACTACCCAACTAATATATTTCCACCCGTTAATAAAATAAATTCAATTAGGTTTTATCTTCTTCCCACCCCCACACCCACCTCTCTCTCTCTCTCTCACCTGTCTCTTTCACCGTCTTCTTCACGATTACACACTCCACCACCCCAATTGATCCAAATACTTCGTTTTCTTCTTCCTCCTATTTATGTTTCTATTCTTTATTACATCTTTGAAAACCACCTTCGCCACCGCCGTCGCTGCGGCATGGGCAAACCCACCACCGCCATCCACCCCAGGCCTCAATTCAGGGCAACTGAGGTTGTGCTTGTTTTTTAACAGTTTCTTTTAAATTTAGTTGGATCCAAATTGACTGAGTTAGGCTGATTCTCTTTGTGAATGGATTTGAAGTATGGCGATGGTGCGCGACCCAAATCATGGTGGCAAGTGCAGGTGAATTTTTAGGGCCAGCGTTGTGGTTTCTCTAGACTTACTGTGGCCGATTTTCAGGCATTTCATGGCTTGCGAAAGCAGGGTAAGAACGACACTGCTTTTCATTTTCCTCTATATAATTTCTAGTTGCTCAAGTTTGAATTATGGTGTGTTTGAGTTGAAAGTGGGTGTCCTCTGTGGCTCGATTTAGGGCAACTGAGGTTGGATTTTGATAGATTTCTGATATTGGACTGAGACGGCTCATGGCGTTTGATGATGACTTTTGGTTTGAGATGGACGACAACTCAACGGGCCTAATCCATAGACTTTCGGGCTGTAAAGATAGCCCAACACGAAGGTTGTGATTTTTGTTTATGTTTGTTGTCTGGGTTAAATCTTAGGTATTTTAAATGAAAAAATACAATATATTTTTTTATTTGAAGTTATTATGTTTATAGATAAAAGTATAACCCAAGCTAGAGTTACTTGAGAGAGGGCGGAAATTGTGATGTTAATTTTGAAATTCGGCCCGGATTGCAATTGCCGGCGTTTTCAGGTGCGTGTTTGAGACTGAGATGGAGCATGATAACAGCTCCGACAGAGATGGGGCGAGCACTATATTCGAAGAGACCGAAAGTATTTCTGTCGGGGAGCTGAGCACTATATTCGAAGAGACCGAAAGTATTTCTGTCGGGGAGCTGATTAAAAGACCTGGTATTCAGTGAGGACGAATCGTGTGGGTTTACTAAAAGCCCGGTATTTGTTCTAGCTAGGTAGTTTGTACTTAGATATTCGTGTATAAGACGGGCTACTACCTGAATTTGAGCCTTTGAAGTTTGACCTATTGGCGTAAGCGTATTGTAGCTTTCCGGGTTGATATTTAATTATCTAGAATTTTAATTCGTGGGGCTCAGTTTTTTACTGATAATTCTGGTTGTTTTTATTAATCAGACACTGAAGAGTTTTTTCCTCTCTTTATATGTGTGTTTTAACTTTAAACATTGTTTTATTAATCAGACACTGAAGAGTTTTTTCCTCTCCTCTCTCTTATATACATTGTTTTTATTAATCAGACACTGAAGAGTTTTTTCCTCTCTTATACTGTGTGTTTTTAATTTTAAACATTTTTAGTAAACTGTTTTGACACAGCACACAAGGCACTCAACCTTTTGTTTTTGTTTAGTTGCCCTTGTTCGTGAATCTTTTTCATCCCTTCAAATTGTAACTTTATCCCTGTATTGTGGTGGGGCTGCTGTGATGGAATAAGTCTCCCAAACTTATCATCCCTGTATATTCGATGAGAATTTAAATAAAACGTTTTAGCTGCCTTGTTAAAAAAAAAACATCAATTGCATTTTTTTGGCGCATACAACTTTTACACCGACCCAATATGTTTTGCTCAATTCTTGCATATATGTTTCAGGTGGGCAATTTTGTTATGTAACTTTATTCTATAAAAGCAGGTAGAGTTTTGGAATGAATATTCACTGGTATAAAGTATCACAAAAAAATTGTTAAA
>BMAC01000551.1:403355-435122 GCA_014905375.1 Phtheirospermum japonicum
AGCTTTTGAACTTATGCTTTTAAGTTGTTTAGTTGTTAGATCAATTTCCCAAGTTTTTAGAAGTTTTATAAGATCTTCCTATTTAAACCTTGAATTTTTGCTAAATTAATATGTTGACTTTTTCAAATAAGCAAGACTTTAATTTTCCCTCCTTTTCCTTAATTTAAATTATAAGCTTTCTTAGTTAACTAGTTTAGATTAATCGTTTTTAAAATAAGCTTTAATTTCCTTTTCACATTTTAATGCTTTCAAAACTCCTATTTCAATTTAAGTTTAGTTATAAAAACTCAAACCAAATCAATGACTACTGCTTTCCTAGTTTAGATAAGTTTAATCTCAATCGACGATAAGAGCAAATAAGAAACCGATAAGCCGATAGCATCCATCCTCGAGAGACACGACTCGGGAAGAACTCGCCGCCCTACAAACCGGCTCCGTACTCTTGCGGAGCTCTCTCCGCCGATAAACGCTGATTATTTTTTATTATCTATCAAATTCACGCAAATTATAGGCTGAGATTAAGTACGGCTAGGAGAGAGAAATCAGATATATTCCATCCTTTTAACAACTAAACTAGGCAGAATAGGGAAGGACATGGTTGCTCACGGTTAGTCATGTTATTATTGTATAATTAATTGTGAAAATGATGAAGTTCAAGAAACTGGGACTCATTTATGTTTTATGATGATTAATTATGAAAACGATTAACATGTGGTATTAGAGTCAGGTTTATGAACTCATGATTTTCCAATTTATGTATGCAAAATTGAGTATTATGTTTCCATTGCGATTTTTATGTTTTGCGCATGGTGATATCATTTAAGATTTTATTATATATCCACTGCAATATATGTTCATGGGTTTTGATATCTGCCCACAATAATTTTGCTCAAATTGCTTGGGTGAATATATGCTCAATAATCGGTGCTTAAATTGCTTGGCGGAATATATGCTCACTGGGTGATCAATTTAGATTATTACCTAATTTGCGTGTTATTAATAATTATGACTAATAATTACGGATGCCCACTATTTTGTTTAAGCACGAAGAATATTCACTTATTTCCTACTGCATTGAATTTGTATGGATAAAATTTTGTTTTTTACTAATATTTTAAGGATTAGTTCATCATGCTTATACATTAACGATTACTGATATGTTTTCTTTATTGATATATTATATGTACTTCGTTTATTCCAATATTAGTGTTATATGCAGAACAATAGTTTTGTTATATGAATTAATTAAGACTGAATTAAAATCTTAATATTATTGTGTGTTTGAGGTTTTAATAGATGATTTAATTAGCTACTAAAGTGGCTTAACTATAAAGTTATCTAATTTGTAACATTTATTGTTTAATTTGACTTATATATTATGAACAATTTGTTAGTCACCAAAGTGGCCAAATCAGAAATTTTATTATAAATGTCAAATTAAATAGAAATTCAGTTACCCATAATTATGTGATGCTATAATCTAAATGACATTATGATACATAATGTTGGGTATATTGACGTTCGTTGATAATAGAGTTTTTAAGGATCCACCCAATAGATCAATTATTTTATGATCAAGAACATTATTGTGGTTAATTGAAAATTTATTAGATGTGTTAGCATATCCAAAGATGGAGAACATGTTTATTTAAAATATATTTAATACCAATTATTTAAAAATTCTAGCCTTTAGCATCAATTAGGTTTAATGTAGTACATTGTTGGATCACCCAAAGGAGAACTTCAATGTACATTGTTGTCTCTATTCTTGAATTCGAATTATGTAATCTCAAATCGTTAATGTACCAATCAACTCTTCTAATTGCAGTGCCTATTCATGCTTCTCTTCTTTTGCATGCTTTGTCTGTTCCTATGTTTAACGGGCTTAACTATTCGAAATGGTGTGAGCAAATCCGATTTCACCTTGGTGTTTTGGATCTTGACTTAGCACTTCAAATTGAAAATCCTGCTGCTATTACTGATACTATCAGCAACACTGGAATATCTATCCATAATGCATAGGAAAGATCGAACAGACTAAGCCTTATGCTTATGCGAATGAGTATAGCAAACAACATCAAGTCCACTCTCCCTCAAATTGAAAATGCTAAGGAGTTCATGAAATCAGTGGGAGAACGCTCCCAAACTGCTGATTAGTCTCTTGCTGTGACATTAATGGCTACTTTAACTACCATGAAGTTTGATGGTTCTCGTAGCATGCATGACAATGTCATTTAAATGACGAACATTGCAGTAAGACTTAAGCCCTTACAGATGACTGTGGATGATAAATTCCTCGTCCAGTTTATTTTGTATTCACTGCCTTCTGAGTATGGTCCCTTCCAAATGAACTATAACGCCATGAAAGACAAATGGAATATGAATGAACTTCACAGTATGTTAGTTCAGGAAGAAACAAGGATTAAGAAACAGGGAACTCATTCCATTCATCTCGTTGCCAATCATGGATCTGGTAAGAAAGTCGGAAGAAAGAAAGGAAAGGGCAAGCATGGACCATTGAAAGTGAATGAGTCATCTGTCCAAATCTAGAAAAAGGAACACAACAATCTCAAGTGTTGTTTCTGTGGGAGACCCGGACACTTCCAAATAGATTGCTTGAAACGTAAGGCATGGTTTGAAAAGAAAGGTATGTTTAAATCTTTCATATGTTTCAAATCAAATTTAGTTGAAGTTACTCATAATACTTGGTGGCTTGATTTCGGCTGCACCACTCATCTTTCAAATACGATGGAGGGATTCTTTACGACCCGAATCACAAATCCAAATGAAAAGTATAAGTACATGGGAAATCGAGTCAAAGCTCCAATTGAAGCTATTGGAACTTATCGTCTTATTTTAGATTTTGGACACCATTTAGATTTGTTTCAAACTCTTTATGTACCTCCTGTTTCTCGTAATTTGGTTTCTCTTTCAAGACATGATTCTGTTGGATATTCCTTTAAATTTGAGAATGGATGTTTTAGTTTGTTTAAAAAATATATTTTTATTAGTTCTGGTGTCCTTAATGATGGTCTTTATAAACTTAAGCTCAACAATAATTTTGCTGAGACTCTTTTAACCCTGCATCATAATGTTGGAACTAAACGTGGTTTAGTGAATGGAAATTCTGCTTTCTTGTGGCATAAACTTTTGGGGCATATTTCAAAAGAAAGAATGAAAAGATTGGTAAAGAATGAAATCCTTCCAAATTCGGATTTTACTGATCTTGACATTTGTGTGAATTGTATTAAGGAAAAACAAACAAAACACGCAAAGAAGGGAGCCACTAGAAGCACACAACTTCTTGAAATAATACACACCGATATCTGCGGGCCTTTTGATGTTTCCTTTTTCAGAAAATAAAGATATTTTATCAATTTTATCAATGATTTTTCATTTTATGGTTATATCTATCTATTAAATGATAAGTCTCAGTCGGTAGATGCCCTCGAGGTATTTATTACAGAAGTTGAAAGACAGTTAGATAAAAAAAGTTAAAATTATTAGATCTGGTAGAGGTGGTGAATTTTATGGAAAATATAATGAATCTGGGTAATGTCCAGACCCATTTGCCAAATTCCTTGAAAAGCATAGTATATGTGCTCAATATACTATATCAGGTACACCACAACAGAATGGTGTTGCAGAAAGACGTAATCGTACTCTCTTGGATATGGTTAGGAGTATGTTAAGTAATTCTTCATTACCCACATCATTGTTGATGCACGCTCTTAGAACTGCTATGTATTTGTTGAACAGGGTTCCTAGTAAGGCAGTTCCTAAGACTCGTTTTAAACTGTGGACTGGTAAGAAACCTAGTTTACGACACCTGCATGTTTGGGGTTGCCCGACAGAAGTAAGAGATTACAATCCACAAGAAAAGTTGGATCCAGAGATAATCAGTGGTTACCTCATTGGCTATCCTGAAAAGTCTAAAGGGTATAAGTCTTATCGTCCTAATCATAGTACAAGAATTATTGAAACTGGAAATGTTAGGTTCATTGAGAATTGTGAAGTTAGTGGGAGCCAAGAACCACGACATGTGGATATTCAAGAAGTTAGGGTGCAAATCTCTTTGCCCATAACTCCTTGTAAAGTTGTTGTTCCTCCCTTTGTTGAACAACATAATCTTGGGCAAGAACAGCAAATTAATGACCAAGAAACTCACAATAACAATAATGCACCTGCAATAAATGAACCACATGAAACACAATTACGTAGATCTCAAAGACAAAGGAGGTATGCTATTTCAGATGAATATGTGATTTATTTTCAAGAGTCAGAATGTGACTTAGGAGTTGATGATGATCCAGTTTCATTTTCACATGCCATTGAAAGTGATCATTTTATAAAATGGTTGGATGACATGAAAGATGAGTTGAAATCTAAGGAATAGAATGTAGTCTGGGACCTTGTTGAATTGAAAGAAGGTTGTAAAAGAGTTGGGTGTAAATGGATCTTTAAGACCAAATGCGACTCTAATGGAAATATCGATCGACAAAAGGCCAGAATTGTTGCCAAAGGTGTTACTCAGAAAAATGGTATTGATTACAATATGACCTTTTCACTGGTTTCTAAGAAATATTCTTTTACAATTATTATGGCTTTGGTGGCTCATTATGATTTAGAGCTACATCAAATGGATGTGAAAACAGCCTTTCTGAATGGTAATTTGAATGAAAAATTTATATGGATCAACCTGAGGGTTTCTCCATAGAAGGAAAAGAACGTATGGTTGTACACTTAAGAAATCGATATACGGACTTAAAGAAGCTTCGCGTCAATGGTATCTTAAGTTCAATGATACCATCACTTCTTTTAGATTTGAAGAAAACATTGTTGATCAATATATTTATCTGAAAGTTAGTGGGAGTAAGTTTATTATTTTGATTATGTATGTTGATGAAATCTTGCCTACAACGAATGATCTTGATTTGATGTATGAAACCAAGAAGTTTCTCTCGAAGAACTTTGAAATGAAATATATGGGTGAGACAACTTATGTGATCGGAATAAAAATATTTTGGGATAGATCACAAGGATTGTTAGGGTTGTCTCAGAAAATATATATTAACAAAGTCTTAGAGAGATTTAGAATGCAAAAGTGCTCATCAAGTATCGCTCCAATTCAGAAGGGAGATAAGTTTAGTCTTATGCATTGTCCAAAGAATGAATTGGAACGTAAGCAAATGAAAGATATTTCTTATGCATCAATTCTTGGGAGTTTTATGTATGCATAGACTTGTACAAGGCCCGATACCAGTTTTGTTGTTGGAATGCTTGGTCGTTATCAAAACAATCCAGGAAAAGATCACTGGATAGCTGCAAAGAAAGTATTGAGCTATTTGCAAGGGACAAAAGATCACATGCTTACTTATCGTAGGTTTGATCCTTTAGAGGTGACTGGTTATTCAGATTCAGATCATGCCGGATGTGTTGACACGAGAAAATCCACATCTGGCAATGTGTTCCTATTAGCTGGGGACCAATATCATGGAAAAGTGTGAAGCATTGTCATTACGCATCCACAATGGAAGCTGAATTTGTGGCATGCTTTGAAGCCTCACTTCAAATAAATTGGTTGCAGAATTTTATCTCAGAAATTGGAATAGTCGACAGTATTGCCAAGCCGCTGAGGGTTTATTGTGATAATGCCGCAACAATTTTCTTATCTAAACACGACAAGTATTCAAAAGGTGCTAGACATATGGAATTAAAATACCTTATCGTTAAAGAAAAATTTCGAAAACAAAAGATGTTAATCGAGCATATTAGCACTAATCTCATGATTGCAGATCATTTGTCTAAAGGATTGTCCTCAAAGGCATTTATTGAATATGTCGGAAGAATGAGTATTGTTAATGTAACCTAATGATTCTATACTTTATGTATTTGACACTTTGAGTTCTTTTATGTATTGTTTATGAAATTAATATATATCCTGTTTGTCATTAATGTATACATGAATGTTGACATAACTTTAAAAGGATCTAGTCTTTTATTAGACATTAATGTGGATCATTATTGATTTACGTTTATGATAATTTAAGTAGAAAACTAATATTGTGGTATATGCAAGGAACTATATTGGGTAATTGATATAGAACCGTCGTGACTCATATTAATATATACTTAATAATGAATTATAAATCGACCAATGAAATTAAAACTTATCATTATGATATGCACATTATGATTAATTTTAAACCATGAACGCATATTCTGTCACTCGGCCAAGTGGGAGAATGTTATATATATGTGGCAATGTGTCATATATATGAATTAGTTATTAATTAATTAGTTTTAATATCTAATTAATGATTTATATAATTAATAAATTTAATAGATAAGTTTTATAAAGATATTATTGGTCAGTTAAACCGTTGGTTTTCACCCAAATCCGCACACGTTGATAGACCGTGTGGTTTCATCTGTCCTGTAATAACTCCCTTTAGCAGATAAAGATATATATATGGCCCTCTCTCTACCGATAAACGCTGATTAGTTTTCATTATCTATCAAACTCACGCAAATTATAGATCAAGATTAAGGACGGATAGGTGAGAGAAATTAGATATATTCCATTCTTTCAACAACCAAATTAGGCAGAACAGGGACATGGCTGCTCACGGCTAGCCATGTTATTATTGTATAATTAATTGTGAAAATGATGAAGTTTAAAAAATTGGAACTTATTTATGTTTTATGATGATTAATTATAAAAATGATTAACAAACTTGACCTCGGTAAATGGTAAATTGATTAACGAGAATTTTTTGCTTATTACATAGGTTTTCCCCTTAGGTAAAATTATGTTTTTTTTCCGTAGTGGTAGTTACTGCTATAAGCGCTAGCCTTCACAGTACTACTCGTGCATGGAGTGTATAGGATGCTTATCTCTAATAGTTTTGTTGATCTTTCTTCATTGTCATATATTTTATTAATATTATAGTAATAATTAAAAATTACTCGTTTATAATGTTAATGTTAATCATTATAATATATAGCAATATTTTAAAATCAACATTATTATAAATTATTAGTAAATGAATAGCGTTTCCATTTTTCTTGTCAAAGGAGCATTGTGATGGGCATTTGTATTATACCAAATTTGGTGTTAATGGATAACGTTTACATTTTTCTTGGTAAATTTGACATATTTCAAATAATATGATTTTGTTCTCGATGTAAGGGGAAAGAACAAAGAAATAAATGCACCAAACACACCTCAACTAACAATAGATAAGTTGAATTAATTTGAATGAAAAAATGCTTTGGAACTTGATAGTTGATCATAATACCATCAAAATATAACATATATTGTCATATTACATTCTTTTTTTGGTATGCCATTGATACCTAGCTAATCCACTCAAGATTCATCATGCAGCCGGGGTAGCCGGAGGAGGCGGTGGAAAAAACGACGTTGGCGGGAGAAGGCCAGGAGTCAGTGGCGGAAAGGGGAATGGTATTGGCGGCAGAAGGCCGGGAGCCAGCGGGGGAAAGGGGAGCGAAATTGGGGGTAGGAGGCCAGGAGCCAGCGGGGGAAAGGGGAGCGAAATTGGGGGTAGGAGGCCAGGAGCCAGCGGCGGAAAGGGAAGCGAAATTGGCGGCAGTAGGCCAGGAGCCAGCGGTGGAAAGGGGAGGGAAATTGGCGGCAGAAGGCCGGGAGCCAGCGGCGGAAAGGGAATAGTGATATCCTTTGACGACTCTGTAACTGATGTTGGGGCACTGCATGGGTTGACAAAAAAAGACAGATATTAGTAATGATTCTTTTTCCTTTTTTTTTAAAAAATATTTAAATGCATCTATTTCTCAATATTACAATATTTTTAGCTCTAACCTAAAAATGTTATTTGATTCCTAGTCTATTCTTCTCTTTCCTATTCTTGCAAACAAATAAAAACTCAATTTGCCGGTTCCTTTATAAAGTTAAGAATATAGATATTACAATCTAAGAAAATAAATAAATATAGGTTTAGATAAAAACTCATTTCGATATTCGAGATCTTTAAATAATTATGAATGTTTATTTATATTTATTTCATGTTCGTTCAAATGAATGTTTACATTCCTTTTTTTTAAAGTCGATATTTGCTAAATAGTTAACAATAAACACGTAAAAATCTGATGATTTATTTGTCAAATAAAAAATATATAAATTATTTTCTTCATCTTTTAATTAAAAGAGAATATAGTCAAGTAAATCAAGCATGAACTCAATATAAACAAAAAGCTAGATATACAAAGCATAGAAAAACCGTGCTTACAGGCAGTTGACAAGTGGCAGGAGGCCGGAGAGATTGCAGACACCGGGGAGTTGCCGAGCCTTTGAAGGGAGAAATCCAGAGCCAAATGGGTAATTTTGGCTCAAACATTTGCACAAACTATCGATATCTCCATTTCCAACCGCATTAATATTACGGACTGCATCACAGCATTGATTACCTGGCGAGATTGGGATAGGGTTTTCAAGATAGTTTCTGCAAGAAAATATATTCGACACAACGCTCAAACAATCTGTGGCTCTAACGGGGTTTGTGTTAAGAATTAGAGCCAACAGCAAAACCACGACCACCATTGGCATCATTTTAGCCATGTTAATAAAGACAAAAGGCAAAAGCTCTTATTTGTTGTTGTGTGTGTTGCATTGAGAAGGAAGGGTTGCTATTAATTTATAATGGGTGGGGTGGTGAAAAATTGAAAAGACAGTGAGATCTGAGTTGTGTTTTGGACAGGAATTAAGGACTATTATGGGCTAATAATGAAATTATTACGAGAATTGATTGGTAATTTAGGAGTTTGGTAAGTGAGAACTAACGAGGGATGAGATTTGCATACTCATTTGTGTTTGGTTCCAATTATACTGCAGCTGTGAATTGATTCTCCTTCTAAAAAGGCTTTAATTATTAACACTTGCCGATTAAAGTGTGTGATTTCCATTGTTTTTAATAATGTTTTCCTTTTAATTTGGATGTTCATGGATGTTTTTTTATTTTTATTTTTTTTAAAAAGAAAATTAAGCTTATATACTTAAAATGCAGATAAGCTATAATAGTGTTATTGGAAAATTATCAAATAGTTTTCTAAATAGGGACCAATTTACCAATTTGTTCTACATACAATTTTAATTAAATAATCCTCATTTTTATTAACTACAAGATTATGATATAAATATACAATAACACCCTTATTATAAAATTATATGTTCTAAGATTTCTTACTCTATGTTGAAAACTTATTAGTTAGCGTCCGAAAACTTCTTATCACAAAATAATATTTTACTTGATTGCAAATTTTTCTTACTTAATATTCAAATATTATGCATTTCGTAATTATTATAAGCAATTCCTTTCTTTTTTTGCCAAAAAAATAAATAAATCTTATTTGATATCAATATATATATATATATACACACACACACGATATAATATTTCACTTGATAAGAGCAAAAATGTCTTAAGATGATAGCAAAATCATTTTACTTAATTTTCAAAGAGAAGTCCGATTTTTATAACAACTTTAACAGTTTAGATTATTTTTTCTTTTACATGACAATGTTATTGGTAATAATTGATAAACTGAATATATGAAACTATTATCCATTGGCTTTGATATAATACACAAACTTCGAATAGTCATTCATATATTTTTCATTTATTTAATGTACTCACGATTCAAATACAAATTTGACATACTTTAAGGTAAAACTTAACTTTTGAAATAATATTGTAATACAATAAAACTAAATATTGATATATGATTAATAATTTTGATTATGCAATATTTATTTAACATATCTTTTAGGTTACATATTACTTATACAATAATAGATGATATTTTTTTATACTTACCAATATTTTGAATATTGTAACAGAAAATACTCCCAAACAAAAAGTGGGAATGCCATCTTTGAAGTCGGTTTTTGAAAAGGATAAACTTCGAAGATTCATATTTTGCTAAAATATTATATTTTGAAAGGATGATTAATTAGTTTAATTAATATTTCTTTTTATTTGTAAATATACCTCTATGATTTTTAAAAGGATCCACATCATCCACTGCAATTAGCAGCAGATCAGAAGGACGCGAAGCCTTCATGTAAATGGTACCCCAAGAAACCTAAGATTCCTAATGATGGTAATTCCTTCAAATCTTTTTATTTCCAACAATACACTAAGATACTTTATATAATTCAAATATAAATTTTAATTACACACATATATGTATATATAGTTTATTGATTTCAATGACACCTTCATTTGTCTAAATTTATTATCGAACAGTTTATTTGGGATATTGGTGATCCTACTTTCATATGTGGACATTGTTCAGCATATTTTTGGTATGGAGAGAGACTGAAGCCAAGTGTTGAGACTACGATACTGGAGTACTCTACCTGTTGTGACAAGGAAAAGATCGTGTTGCCTCCTTTGAAGAAGCCACCACAAGTTTTGTATGATCTAATATCGGTTTTAGCGATAAAAGTAAACATTTTTTTAGAGAATATTCGATCATACAATAACATGTTTTCTTTTACTTCGATGGGTGAAAAAATTGATTCCAGTATGAACATGAGAAATGCACCACCGATATATTGTATGCACGGTCAAAACTATCATCTAATAGGGAGTTTGCTGCCAGAAGAAGGTTCTACACCTAAGTTTGCACAACTTTATATATACGATACTGCAAACGAAGTTCAAAACTTAATTAATTCGGTTAGGTATGATTCTCAATTTCATAAATTGTCATTGA
Source organism: Phtheirospermum japonicum (assembly GCA_014905375.1). Taxonomy (NCBI): domain Eukaryota; kingdom Viridiplantae; phylum Streptophyta; class Magnoliopsida; order Lamiales; family Orobanchaceae; genus Phtheirospermum; species Phtheirospermum japonicum. Next base: position 414,114 of record BMAC01000551.1, read on the forward strand.
TTACTCAAATCAATATATTATTTATTTACAGTATTCATTTTATAATTTATTTATGCCAAAAAGGCAATGAAAACAATTCTCTACATACGACAATTGTTGTTGAACTCAAATCCATGTTAGATAGGTCAACTAATTTGGTTAAGTCATTAGAGATTTCAAGGACAAGTTTCCTGAAGATGATGTTATCGAAATAAAATTACGCCTTATTGGGAGAAGAGGCACTGATGCAAGAACGCAAAATCTACCCGAAGCCGATGAACTTGCCATCTTAGTTGTTGTTGATATTGAGAAATATATAGGTGATAGGGATATTATTTTAGAAAGAAAGTCTGGAAAATTGAAACGTATCAATGAGTTACATCCGTCTTACTTTGATCTACAGTATCCATTATTATTTCCTTACGGGGAAGATAATTATAGGCAAGATATACCTTTTGCTGATCATCGAAAACTGATAGGGAATGGAAGAAATTGTGTGAGCTAGAGGGACTTCTTCTCGCACCGATTGCATGAAAGGTTAACTGAGTCACCTACTATCCTCTCTTGCAAAAGGCTTACACAACAGTTCATAGTTTATGAATATACCATGATTGAATTTGTGAGATTATGGTATGTTAGATACCATCAAGAAGAGCTGTGTAGTGAGATGTATAATAGAATTACTGATGCAGTAGTACGCGGTGAAACAAATGGTTGCAGCGTGGGTAACAAAATTGTTTTTCAGCGATATTTACCGATGGTGCACGGTATGTGATTCATAATTACCACGATGCTATGGCAATTTGTCGATGGGTTGGATATCCAGATTTGTTCATAATAATCACGTGCAATCTAAAATGGCCAGAGATTGTACGGTTTGTCGAGAGCAGGAATCTTAAGCCAGAAGATCGTCCTGATATAGTTTCAAGAATATTCAAGATGAATTTGGACGGCTTAATTAGAGATTTACGTGACAACCAAATACTTGGAAATATATTTTCTGGTAAACATATCAAAAAATATATATTATTAAAATTATTTATTTCAAAATAACCTCTATACATCATCAATTTATCATTTATCAGTGTGTTTTTCATTTTTTAACTTTTTATCTTATGTAATTATTTACACCGTGGAGTTTCAGAAGAGAGGACTTCCTCATGCCCACATTCTTCTATTTTTATCAAAAAATGATAAATACCCTAATGCAAGAACTATTGATCGAATCATTTCTGCTAAGATTCCGGATGAAGAGGAAGACCCAAGGTATTATATAGTAGTTTCGGAGTTGATGATTCATGGTCCATGTGGGCATTTGAAAAATTCTTCTCCTTGCATATGAGAAATGCTCAAAACATTATCCAAAGATGTTCATTGACTCTACTATTATTAACTACGATGGTTACCTGGTGTACAGACGTGGTCGGACAGTAACAAAAAATGGTGTTCCTCTAGATAATAAGTGGGTTGTGCCACATAATTGTTATTTGTTGCTAAAGTATGGAGCACACATGAACGTTAAATGGTGTAATCAGTCCAGAACAATCAAATATTTGTTCAAACATGTGAACTAGGTAAATGATAGGGTCACAACAATATTTACCATAGTGATAACAATGATGGGCAGAAGCCAGAAACTGATGAGATCGACATGTATTACGATTGTCGTTACATTTCTCCATGTGAAGCGGCTTGTAGAATCTTAGGGTATGAAATTCAGTATAAAAATCCTTTCGTCCTACACTTGAGTTTTCATCTTCCAGGGGAGCAAAGAGTATTGTATAATGATAATGACTCATTAGACGATGTGATAAAACGTCAGTCAACACTTCATACAATGTTTTTGGGTTGGTTTGAGGCTAAAAAGAAATATCCTAAAACTCGAAATTTGTTGTATAGTGAGTTTCCTCAGTATTTTATTTGGAATTCAAAAAAATAAAATAAAAAATAAGTGGACCCCTAAACAAAGATTGCAAATTGCTCGATTATATTATATTCCCCCAGGTTCCGGTGATAACTATTATGCTATGTGCCTCCTCAATGTTGTTCGAGGAGCACAATGTCACGATGACTTAAAAAAAGTGAACGGAAAGCAACACGATACATATCGTGATGCGTGCTACTCAGTTGGGCTATTGGATGATGATAGAGAATATATCGATGACATCGAAGAAGAAAGTTATTTGGGATCTTCACATTCTGTTAGGTCCTTATTCATGACATTGCATGCGTATAAATGTATATCTCGACCGGAAAAAGTATGGGAAAAATGTTGGAAATATTTATCAGATGACATTTTATACAAACAACAAAAATTGAGAAATAACAAAGGTATTAATTAATAAACTTCAATTATATCCATGGTTTTTTGATAGTGTTCTTTTATATATCTTTTCATATAAATTAGTGAAATTGTAATTATTTTTAAATCTTATTTGTACAGATTTGCAAATGAGTGATGCTGAAATTCAAAATCTTGCTTTACTGAAAGTGGACAAGTTGTTGCAGAGCATAAGGAAGAGCGTAAAGGACTTTCCTCCAATGCCAATTCCATTTGAGGCCGACTCCAATATTTCTTTTAATAGATTTATTGCTGAGGAACTCAACTATGACCGTGATGCCCTCATCGAAGAACACGTGAATTTATTTCAAAATCTCAATAAATATAAAAAAACATGTGTATGACGAGGTCATGGAATTTGTGTCTTCAACAAAGAAGGGCTTATTCTTTGTTTATGGATATGGAGGAATTGGAAAAACTTTTATTTGGAGGACTCTTTCTGCACCAGTTAGATCTAATGGTGGGGTTGTATTAAATATGGCATCTAGAAGAATAACTTCTCTTCTTCTTCCAAAAGGAAGAACCGGTCATTCTAGGTTTAAAGTTCCATTCAACCTCCATGAAGAATCATCGTGTGGGATTTTCCAGGGAATCCCCCTTGCGGAATTAATGGTGCATGCACAACTGATAATTTGGGATGAAGCTCCGATGATGTACATACATTGTTTTGAAGCATTAGACAAAATATTGAAAGATACTATGAGATTCAAGAATCTAAATGCTAGAGATATTCCATTCGAAGGTAAAACTGTTGTACTTGGTGGAGACTTTTGCCAAATTCTTCTGGTGATTCCTAAAGGTACTAGGTCAGACATTGTACATGCAACCATCAATTCTTCCCACTTATGGATACATTGTAAGGTTTTGAGATTGACAAATAATATGAGGCTTCAAAATCTCAGCTCAGAGCCCGATTTGATTGAACTGAAAGAGTTTTCTCAATGAATAAATAACATTGGAGATGGGACGGTTGGAGGATCAAATGATGGCATCGTTGAAATCAACATCCCATAGGATTTATTGTTGTTAGATGATAGTGACCCTATTGCATCAATTGTGGCCAGCACTTATGCATAATTTGGAACGAATGTTGAATGTTCTATTTATTTCGAGGATCGGGCTATTCTTGCACCAACACTTGATATTAGTCAATTTAATCATTGAGTATATGACTTCATTGAATGAGGGGAATGTAAGATATATTTGATCTCAAATAGTGCGTGCAAATCTGATGCAAATGTTGACATTTTGCAAGATGTCCACTCACCCGAGTTCTTAAACACAATCAAGTGTTCTGGGTTGCCGAATCATGAGCTACGATTGAAAGTTGGTACTCCAATCATGTTGTTGATAAATATTGATCATTCACTTTGTTTGTGTAATGGAACTAGATTGGTAGTTATAAAACTGGTGATCATGTTTTAGCGGCAACGATTCTCCAAAGAAGTAACACGGGTGAATTATTACTCATCCCACGAATGACCGTAACACCATCGGATCCTAGGTTGCTGTTTAAGTTTCAACGAAAGCAATTTCGGTTATTCTGTCATATGCAATGACAATTAATAAAAGTGAAGACCAATCTCTATCCCACATTGGACTTTTCTTGAAAAAACCTGTTTTCAGTCATGGTCAATTATATGTTGCAATATCAAGGGTGACCAACCGAAAAGGTTTAAAAATCTTGATTTGCGATGATGAAAACGTAGAAAAACAAATATGAATGTGTGTACAAGGAAGTATTTCATAATTTGTAAATTATAATTTTCTGATTAATAATAGTTTTGCTAACCATGTTCTATATAATGTTTAATTCTTCAATTTATTATTTTAATCTTTATCTTATTATACTTTTATTTAAATTATTATAACCACTTATTTATTATATTATCAACATAAGAATAATATTAAATATTTGATAAAATTAAACTTTAAATTATTCCCCCGTGCATCGTACGGGTGTAATACTAGTTTTCCTATAATTAAGTAGTTTTTATGTATTATAAGTTAAGATTTTTTTTTGCAATAAGATGTGTTGGGTTTTTTATGCATTATATTTTTTATTTTTCGAACACACTTCAAATATATAAACCAATATGATTGAACACAAAGACCAATACGCTCTAATAGAAAAACCAATACATTTATCAAACACAATTAGGAAATACCATAAAGCATGAAGATAGCAGCAAATAAATATCGCAGTATCAAAATGCCAATTTTTACACCAGTCAATGTGAATACAACTATAAATGTAAATATTCAACGACTATCGTTATACTAAAATAATCGAGGATTGGGAGTTTTAGAATTAAACTCCTTTGCTTGACTTGATCTATTTGATGTGTTACTAATGTTATTCTTCTTCTTTCTTTTCTCAAGATATGACTCCTGTCTTACTTTTCTCTCCTTTGTAATTGCCCTTGCAGGATCCAAAATAGAGATGTATGAACTAGAAACACCAGTTTCTTCTTCATTTAAATTTACCAGGGGCATCGATGCCTTTACAACTTCATTATCTCTCGTAAATCCATCTTCAAGTATTTTCCTTGCTTCATTACTTTTCTAAGCTTTCAAGACAAGGTCATAATACTTTCTCATGAATTCACTTCTCCCAGCAATACAATCTCCAACAAAATTGTCATATGGATCAAGCCCTCCGTTACGTTTATCCCACAATTCCTCCTTGGCAACTTCGTCCATATCCTTTTGATATAGAAATCTAGTACCTTTTGCACTAGTTGCATATGAAATATCCTCAAGCAGTGACGACACAATAATCCACACTCTTCAAATATTTAACATGAGCAAGTTATAAATGATGATAGTGTCACTGCCTATGATGTGGTCTTTTCTACTATGAATACATATATCATGTAGTCCTCCTTCATCATTGAGTCCCGCTAAAAAAATATTGCACAACCTACCTTCATCATCCACTTTAACTCTGAAAAAGAATCCCAGATCGTCGGCAGCCTGTTGATTCAAAGTGTCATAGAGCGTCTGTGTATCTCCTGCTTCTATTGCACTCATTTTCAGCCGATTTACATAATTTAAATAATATTTCTTTGTGTGACCAAGACATTGTTTTCCCCTGCCTCTTTTTCCATATGACGATATGAATCAGTCGCTCATATATAGTCTCAATAACACTAGCTTTTTCATTTATGATTACTCTGAGATCGATGCAGGTAATTCCAATCCTTTCTAGTGAGGCTGTGATTGTGCACTGTATTGTGATCAAGACCTTCAAGACACCCTGCTTATTTAATCTTGCTCTCAACGATGCTTTACAACCAGTTCTTGTTATATGATTCTGTTTTGTCAAACCAAAGGTGATGGATCGCTTAATTCCTTGAGAGGAACACACATAATTCTTTTCAATTATTATCTTATCACCCTTCACCCTTGTTGTTTTCCAAATACTAAAACCAACTTGACGTGCATGGCCACAATAAAACTCATAGATGTCTTCAAAATTCTTCTTCTTTACACCAATAAGAGAACCACATAAATTTGTGGCATCACCTAAATACAAAAAATAGAAATTATCAAAATGTAAAACAAATATTGTTTAGAAATAATATCATGCAATCAGAACAATTTCTTACCTTCATCATTAACAAGATATTATTTATCGATTCATTATCAATGTAACTTCCAGCTTCTTCATCCCTAGAATCCTGAATTATCACAGCCCCTTAATTGAATAATAAAATTAATCCCCCAAAAAACAAATATTCAATTAGAATAATAATACATCGCACCTCAAAACTAATACATTATCGACTAATCACTCATAGATTAAGACGGGCCCCAACGATGCTTTACTGTGAAAGTTTCAACTTCATACATCAACAAAAATACACATTCCATGCAATAAGGAGACCAATACATCACAACTCCAAAACATACTAGTTTAATCACTCATAGTTCAAGAACTGGGCCATGATATTTTTACTGTAAAGGTTCTGCCATCAACAACAACTAAAACAAACACCATACATCCAAAAAACCAATACATCACATTCCAAAAATGAATACAATAATTGAATAATAACTCATAGTTTCAGAAAAGACCACTGATGTTTTACTGTAAATATTTCGACATAACAAAACAACAAAACCAAGTACTATGCAGTCAGAAGACCAATACATCATAGTTCTAAGACCAATACTATATTACCTTCGTTTACATTGGTTTTTGGCCCATGTATAGTCCCAAATCACTCATCTCGCCTTTAATTTTCTTCTGTAGTTTGTAAAATTGGCCAAAACTTGCGAACTATTACATAAACTTTCACAATTAGGTCGAAATCAAATTGATACAATTAGGTCAAAATCAAGTTGATTGTTTAAGAAGTTGTTTACCTGGTACTGCGATTTTTCCGCGACGGATATGATTATCTTTTGCGGTAGAAGGCTGACGGCGGCGGTTTTTATACAGAATTGAAGGCGCGGCTTGATTTACGAAGAGAAACGGCCGATGGAGATGGAGAAATTGCGTATGGTGGAAAGAGACATGACCAAATTTTTGCAGAAATTGGAGATGGAGATGCGTAGAGAGAGAAAGACACGAGCCCGAATTCTGAAAGACAGGCCGAAACTCTGCAGAATTTCTGCTGGAGATGGAGATTCGCAGATGAAGACGGTATAGAGAGAAAGACAGGCCAAAATTCTTGAAAAACTCGTTTAAATATGCAAACTAAATTGGATCTGGGTTTAACCCAATCTAACGGGAAAGACCCGTTAATATGGACTAATAAGAGTTCTTCTCATTTCTTTTAAAACATTAATGATATCAGAAAACATAAAAACAATCTCGTTTTTTGCCCATACGAATTTGAAGTTTTAATTGGAGAATTCCAAAATACTTATTAAATTGGTCAAAATGAAGGATATATATACCTAGTAATACAAAAAGTTAATACACCCTTAAAATAACAATCGGAATATAATTTTGGATGAATGGAAAAGAAAAAATGGGCTTATTATCACAGGTTTTGAAACTTTCAATTACAACATTGTTATATTATTTCTCAATGTATTCTTGAAAAAAAAAAAAGAATAGATTGCATATTTATTATTGTAATACAAAAAATAATTCAATTAGTTAATTATTTATATATGATTCTTAAGTACCACTAATTTTTATTTATTTATTTATTTATTTTTATGTTTCTTCAATTAATACTACTAAGAGCATTTTTATCAAAGGGTTGAGAAGGGGAGGGGGTGATGTTGGGGTGGGGAGGAATGAATAAATGGGGAGGGGTTGGGTTGGGGGAGGGGAAGTGGGGAGGGGGATAAGGCAACAGAGGGATGGGGCGCGTGCACTGCACGCGCCGTGTGGAGAGTGTGGCTGTGGGGCACCACCTCTACATTGACCGGTCTCCTTTTCCTTTTTTTCCTTCGTTTCTTCTTCCAATTCTTTTTCCTTTATATATATACAAACTAAAAAAAAAGAATTTATTGGAATAAAATAAATTTTTAAACCTAAAAAATATTAAAATAAAATTATTAATTAAAGTTTTAAAGTACTCATAAATATTAATTATAAGTGAAAAAAATCAAGAATAGATATGTAAAGGGCGCCGATATACGCACCCCAAAATACTATTAGTTGACCCAAAAATATTTTAGATAAAAACAACCCTAAATGAAAAGACTAAAATAACCTTACTCACAATATATAATTAAAATTGAAAAAATAAAATTCTTGCAATTATATATATATATATATATGTATATATGTTTATTTATTTATTATAAAACAAAATTATAAACCCTCGTAACTTCTTCTTCATCCCTAAACCTCTCTCAATACCTAGCAAAAACTTACATTAAAACTTCTAAGAATGAAGGATAATGATAAAAACAAGATGAATACTGTTATTATTCTTGACATCTATCTGTTTTATTTTTTTTTTCTCTTTTTTTTTGGGTGTATTACTATTTATTTGGCAGAAAATCGCGAATATGTTCGATCTGGTTTTAATGAACAATTGATGTATGTTCGAAAGTTCTGACCGAACATTATACATATGTTCGAATATATTATTTAAAGACTTGCATATTGTTCGATTGATATTCATGAACGCGACTTATATGTTCGAAATTCTCGGCCGAACAAATGGCTTTGGTTCTACGAACCAGAGTAGAACACGATAATTTCTTTCAAAAACTTCAAACCCTAACCTAAATAATTTAAATAAACCCAATGAGAAACTTATCCCGTACGTTTGATGGCTCATCCCTTTCCATTTTTCTCTCAGTAAATTATATGGATTTTTCAAAGCAATCCCTTTTCCCCTCTCGTTTTCTTCTTCTCTGCATTTTTCTTTCTTCCTTCCTTCCGTCGATTCTCTCTCTTTCTCATTACTTTTCTTTTTTTTTTCCTTTTCCTTTTATTATTATTCTTTTTATTTTATTTTTTATATTATATGGGGGTAAAATAGAGTGTTTGTGGTGCTGATTTAGTAAAAATAATGCATTTAAGTTTTTTTTGGGGTGCTCTTATTAATCGGGGTTAACTATTAATATTTTGGGGTGCGTGTATCCGCGCCCATATATAAATTCATATATATATATATATATTATATGATTTTTATGTTTATAAAATATTTAAATAAATAATAGATAAATATAATTGTATTGGAATATAAAAAGTATAAATGAAAATTAATAAGAAACATGTGAGACCCATAAAAAATAAGTTTGTGGGTAGGGTGAATAAATAAGATAATAGAAATAGGACGGGGAAGGAGAAATAAATGATGTGAAATGTATTTTTGCTGATTTGGGAAAATTAAAAAAAGGGAGGAAATTAGGAGGACTACTAAAGATGCTCTAACATCAGGTTTTCTCATTTTTTCGAGTAAGTAATATCATTTATTTTATTTATGCAGGCTTTATACTCTTTTGCTAAAATGATCTTCCGGGAAAAATGGTTAAGATGAAATAGAGATATCATCCCATTCCAATTTTATCTATTGCAGTTAAATTAATTTGCATACCAATTCAAGCTGTTTTTTTTCTTCCTTTACTACAAGAACAGCTGCAATAACTAAAACACACGTTTCTTGATGAGACAAAACGCATAGCAGAACAAGCATCATTTTTCATAGATACAGGTTCATTAATTTATACAAAAAGGCTTCATAGCCGACAAAAACAACCCTTCTTCCCAAATCTAAACACCAAATTAAATAAACCATTGTTCAATTTTCAGTTTTCCCATGCAGAAAAGCAGCAGCAATCATCGCACCCAAACCTCTTATTGGCCTTTCAAATGCTGCAAAATTGAATCAAAATAACATAAGAGGGTTATCTATGGGCATAAACAAAAGTATTATTTTTTGGGCAAAAACAATAAAATATTAAACTTAAAATAAAAACTATTTTGTTTTGTTTAGTTTGACACACATAAGAGGGTTATCTACCTGTCGCAGTCAACATTGGGGTCTATCTTGACGCCGCCGATACTGACATGGCATAGATCCGGGAGTTGCTGGGCTTTAGGCAAGTTCACCGGCAAAGAGCTTGCGATCTGCTTGAAACACTGGCAAAGGGCCTTGCGATCACCGGCTGACGCGGTGGCCATCTTGCTCAGCGACTGCACGGCGCTGCAGCACGCCGCGCTCGGCGCCCCGGCGCCGCTCAGCAAGTACGCTTCGCAAGGGAGCACCTGGGAGAGGGCGTCGCTGCATTGAATCTCCGCCTTGGCACGTGGGTCCATAACCAGTCCCACCAACACTACCGCCGCCAAAAACCTAATGAAGCAACCTGCCATGGCGTGCAATTACTTTTCTCTGATAAATTATATATTGGGGTGTGCGTGTGTTTTGCTGGGATGTATTGTGCCCTATTTATAATATGGAGAAAGCAAAGGGATGATTTTTTATTCTTCTTTTAAAAAAAAGTTTATTCGCCATTTTTTGTTACAGCTAGGTGACATTTACTATTTAGGTGGTGAGTTATTTGATGTTGGTGAGCACTTGGGAGAATGGAATCTTCTACTTTAAAATGTTTTTTTCCCCTTGTATTATTACATAAAATGAATATTGCTATAATTTAAACTTGATTTGTGCTTGAAAATTAATATGGTCATTTTTATACACATGACATCATAATTAGTCGTGTGAGAATAAGATATGGAATGAGGTCCCAGTGAGTGAATATATGTAATATTAGGGTGGCAACATCAGCAAAGGCTGTGGTGTGTGATGTTTCTCATCTTAAAAAGCCATAACAATGGGCGGGAGGGTTAGATGCCAAGTGCCAACATAGCCTTAACTGCATGTATAAACTGGAATTTGTCCTTTTTACCTAAAAACTAAAATATTTAGGTGAGAGTGCCAAACATTTATATATATATATATATACGTGTGTGTGTGTCGTGCGCGTGTGTGAAATTGAGCATGTAACTCTCGAACTTTTTTGCACTTACTTTTTGTTTAGAAAAGTTTGTCCGCAAGAGAACGGAGCGATTGTAAGTGATAAGTTTGACTCGAGTAGAATCTCTCGAGAAATGACAATTGGAATCGAAATGTTCATTTAAACACAAATTATCTAAACACGATCAAGAAAATTGGTGGTTTGTTCTATTTTAAGAACTAAAAATAATAGATCAACACGACTTTCAATTTATAAACAAAGTAAATGATCGACAAATCTAACGTATCAAACGAGTTTGACGACATAATAACTAAACACAATGACATACGACAAATAACATGTTAACGACAAAAGGTGTTTGATAAAACACAAGAACTAAAATAACTAAAGAAGATCGCTAACACCTAAATAACGAAGATTAAAAACCAAGACTATATAAACAAGCAAAACACCAAAAGAAATCAACATACGCAAACAAGATCTACCTAATGCATACGATTAAACAAGATGCAAAATTAAGGTAAGCAGTATAATTAAAACCAGTATCAAAATTCACAAAATTCTATAATTAAATGATTAAAGTTACCCGAACGTATTACGAATACAAATTACAGAAAAAGAAATTAAAGAATTCCGAACGAGCTGAATTCTCAGTATCCAAATACCGGATCGTATGAAATCAAGAATCAAAACTATAAAATTCAAAGAAGAATCATGCAAGAGTGAAAGAAGGATTTAAACATCAAAAAACATAGGAAACTAGGTTTAGAAAAGGCAAGTATTCGGTTCTGGTTGGGTCTGCTCGCAGCTGAAGAGTGACGACGCTTAAATAATGTCAGTCAAGGAGGGCGTCGTGGTAGTTTTGCTTGAGAATGACGACCATCGATTTGCGTCGATCGATGGTATCTCTGGTGTCATTCTCCGTCAATGCTGGCGCTCAGTCGATGGTGGCACGTGGCTCTCGGCGTATCGATTGAAAGGCTGTCGATTCAGCTTGTGGGCGCATGTCGATGCCTCATCCACGGGCGCATCAATCGACGGTTGCTGGAGTGCCTCGACATGTCGATCGACTGAGTTATTTGACGCGGGTGAGAAGCGTGTGTCGTCGCTGCGTCAATGACGCATCGTTTGTAGGTCGACCGATTACAGATTTGTGAGTCCGTGTCCAATTTTCGTTGTCCTGAACTGGTCGTAACTTATGGGAATGCGCGTGGCTCCGCTCGGAAAACTGAAACAGACACGAAAACCAAATTAGAATGAAAACTAATAAAAGACTAGAGAAAAAGGTGTTAAACGTGATAGAAATGACACGACCTACATAAATACTAAAAGGACGAAAAATAAGAGAAAATACGACCTAAAACCCACTGTAACACACAAAACAAAATGCAAAAACAAACGGAAACACACACAAATATATACAAATCAACTTCCCTACACTTAGATTTTTCGCTTGTCCTCAAGCAAAACCGAATCTAGATGTAGACAAGAAAAATCTAGCCACCCGATGAACTACAACTAATGCATTCAAATGATTCGAGGAGTTAATGCATTAAATCAATTGGAAATACAACTAAAAGGATGGCACGATACGTTGAGATAAAGAGTTTAGAATTCCTTCCGAATGCCTAAAAGTAAAATATTGACCTTCATGTAAGTCCCCCATCCGTGTCTCGGTCAAAGTCCATTCACACTCAAACCGCTAAGTCGGCACCCGACTAACCCAATCATCTGTGCGCTTTTTTAACAATACAATCTAAAAAGTAAAAATAAAAATACGTACAAGGGTTGCACGACTTATTATATATACTTCACTTGCAAAAGGATTTCTCTTATTATGTAAAAATGCGTACAAGGAGTCACACTCAAACCGCTAAGTCGGCACCTGACTAAACCAATCATCTATATTTCTTTTCTTTTTTTATATGTTTTCCTCTTCATTTTTTGAGTGCCCAAAAAGGCGAGGTACTAGACGAACACGATATTTACAACTCGAAAATGAGCTTATTGACTCAATCTCATGTTGCTAAATGAAACTTATTATTATTATTATTATTATTATTATTATTATTATTATTATTATTATTATTATTATTATTATTATTATTATTATTATTATTATTATTTTCCGTTAAGCACATGGAGTTTTTAACGTCTTCAAAATAAAAAAATTTACAAAAACTCTTATAGAGGGCATTTGAAAATGGGGCTAGTAGATAGTAATCGACTTTTGGAAAGAAACATGAATAGAACGATGATCAAAACACTTCATAGGTTTCTTACGCTTCATTCCCCAAAATTACACTAATGTCGAATGAAAGTCTAAACAACCAAACCAAAGCATCTAACCACGTCACTTTGTCAAGGTTCCAACTAATATAAATACACGATTCTCAAATCAAATACACAAGCAAGCATACGAAAGATTTAATAATCAAGGACACACTTCCTCCTCCCACCACACACACACACACACTTAAACCATAAGATGCCCACATTGAAATATTAAGACAAATCAAAGTATGGTAAAAGGAAAAAAAGAGATAAACGTCCCGTTGGTCGTGCTTGTGGTGATGAGTCGAGGGCCAAATGACATCTAATGGGTGGCGAAGTGGAGGGGAGCCTACAAGAAAATAAGAAACACAAAAGAAAAACAGAAAACGTTAATTAACACACACACACACACACACACACACACACACACACACACACACACACACACACACACACAATATATATATATATATATATATATATATATATATATATATATATATATATATATATATAAATTCGGTGGAGGGATTGCCTTCGAGATCCATCTCCGGATGGGAATTGGTCGCTTGAGAGGAGGTAGCTTGGCTGAAACGCCCCTCCAATCGGGAGAGATGATCTCTTAGCTTTAGAAAGCTTTGACGATTATTATTGTCGATCTTTTTGTCGATGAGCTAGATCTTCTCAAACATTCTTATCTGAAAAATCCCGGTTCTCCTCAAAAAATCAATTCCAATCGGGGTTCGGGCTCGAACAAGTTTGTGGGGTGCCCCCTCGTTCTCCTCGGTGCGTCGAGACGAGGATCCACCTTGCCCAGAGTTTTGAGTGCGAGTCTCCACACCGCATGTGGTCGTCGGAGGAGTAGAGATCCCAATAGGCGGAAAACCATTATCGGTCGGGTCATACCTGAAGTGACGGGCGATGCTAATTACGAACGGGGAAAATGAAAAGCACGGTTTTTTATTACCCGGCTTCTTCTCCACTATGGTGTGGGTCCTATTCAAGATGAGGCGGTAGAGTCGAGGTCGGCGACCATTAATTAAACACAAATGTATAAAGAGTTTCGATTTGGTCGCATTAGTGGCCTCTTGCTTGCACAATACCACATGGGCAAGGATCTTGTATGTGACGTAGACGGAGTTGTCTCGAATCCTCGTACATTGATATCGGGTGTAATTCCCCAGATTTACTCCCGTAACTTCAGCCCAAAGGGAGGCGACGTCCAATTTGTCCTCTTGAGGAATAGGGTAGATGCGCTCATTTCCCCGAAAGAGACGCTCATTTCCCCGAAATTCATTTTCGCCAAGTCGCCAAGACATTCAATGTGGCAAAGAACTCGAGTAGTTCATGATAATCAGGGCGATTGACCCGAGCGAACGTAGTGTACCCGAGTCACTCGATGTATTAAAGGACGTCTCCATAATGTTCTGCCCCTTGACCTCGTCAACACTAATCAGCCAATGTGACGTAAATTCCTAACCTTTAATCGAAGCAAAAACCGCCCCCTTTTCTATTGAGTAAATTAGGAATGGGGTATCGTATTTGCCCGAAATATCCTTTCGTCTACCCGCCCGAGACATGATGGAATAGTATTGAAGTGAATGTGGGTTGAAAAGAAAGAAATTTAAAAGTGTACGTTCTTTGGGGAATGATTAGCACTAATTTGTCTTGATTTTAGTTAGTATTTTAGTTCGTTTTTATTATTGTTTTCGGTGAAAGTTGGATAGATTGAGCACATTTTTGTATTTTCTTATCTCCAACTTGTTTTATCATATTTTAATCATAATTAATTAATTTTATGTTCATTATAGGTATTTTGAAGTGTTTTGGCCTGAAGATAGTCGAGGATGGGCGTACGAGTGGAGTTTCATCGAAAACGGGCCGCGATTTGAAGAATTTGAAGCTGCCGATATTCTATAACGATTTTCCATTTGGAACCGTTATATTAGCCCTGGCCGACCGCAACTCCATGTAGCGTTGACCCATGGTGCGTCGACCGACGCACACCTGCCGAGCCCTACCGAGCGCTGCGCGCGCCTGTCGACTAGTTACGTCGGTCGATGCCAGAACCGATGTCGATCGACGCACTACCACAAGACACTCTGTATCGCCAGAAGCGACGTCAATCGATGCGACGGCCCAGAATCGTGATTTTTAGGGTTTCTTGTGCAACAAGTCATGAAATAACTATATAAACCCTTCATATTTTGAATTAAACATACAACCACGACCTAAAACACTTACCTAGGGTTGAGAAACCTATTTTCAACACCCTACAACATATTTTCAAGATCTACGTTGAAGATTCAAGATCCGAAGCAGCAAGACGAAGACGTTCGTTCAAGCTCCAAATTTCTCGACCAAGATCAACCATCCAAAGTCCAATTTCCCAGCAATCTTTCAGCACCTTTAGCTACTTAATAAGTTCTCTAAACTCTAGTTATTCTTAGTTTAATTCTAGATAATTTATGTTTAATTATTTCGCTTGAGTTTTTAGTTTCGTATATTTATTTCGAATCGTTTGAACTGTTGAATCGCTGAGCTTTTGAACCTTAGATTTAATTTTTAATAATTAATTAGTTGCTGCGTTTTAATCTCGTTCATGCTTGGTGATGAGATTATTTATGCTTATTTTAATTATTGCTTATATTAGAGTAATTAATTGATAATTTAATTCATGATATGCAATTGCTTGGGAATTTTAGAGTTTATTTTGTTCTTGAGGATTCATATGCTTGATAGTCGTAATCGTAGTTCAATCCATGCTAGTTAATTATAGTTGGTTAATTAGTTTAATTTAATTAGTTCAAGATAGTTAGTTATTGCTTTTCAATCTCGTAGTTATAAATTTCAAAACCCATATTTATACAAGTTCTCGTGTTTAATATTGTGATTAAACAAACATTATAAATTCTGAATATCAGTCCTTGAGAGACGACTCGAGTCAAGCTTGTCAACCTACACGCGATCCCGTTATTTTGCGGGCGAGCTATTAGATTTCTGACAATTATTTATAAAGTAGGCACACACAATTATTTATAAGGGTGTTGATAAGGGTTCGAACCCTAGACCTCTTAAGTTATTTGAGATTTATCTTCTACTTTCCAACCACTTGACCCAATTTACTAAAAAAAAAGATCGAATCAAAAATTGGCGCCGTTGCCGGGGACTTAAATAGGTTTTGATAATGTTTGTTCGTGTTATTTTCTGCTTTTCCGTTTATTTGTATAAAGGTTCTTTGTTTGCCACTCGATACGTTGATATTGTTTAGTGTTGATGCAAGGTCGTAGAAGCATACAAAATAAACTTGCACCTTTTGCTGACAACATCGAACGAGTAGGGAGACCGAGAAAACTCTTCCCTACTCCCGATAGAAATCAAGAAATACGACCAACATGTTTAATACTACACCTATTGGAGGCCGAGGACCGGGAGGAAGAGGAGGAGGGCGAACGAATTATGGTCGAGGGCATGGAAACGAAACTCTTACCCCACCTCGCCAACAACCATATGGGATGCCACCTACCGATGATCTAAACTTTGAAGACCCACAAGATGACAATCGTCAAGAAAACCCACCGATCCTTGAACCTAATCAAGCGCATAATGACGGAAACAACCAAAGGACCAATAACAAAGGGCATCAAGAAGGAAACCATATCCTCAACAATCCAAACAACGGGGGGGCCCAAGGCCAAGATAATCGTCAAGCAGTGATTCCCGGAAATCAAATCAACCATCCACAACACTTTAGGAATCGAGCGAAAGCTCAAGCATACAATGCTCATGCAAACGAGGAGTTCTTACGCAACCAAGTTGGTAATGGCGGGCCCCAGCCCCAAAATAACCAACAACTAAATATAAATCGGGTGCGAGTACCAAATTGTTTCCAAAATAGACGAGGAGGACGATAGTATGATGATGGCCAAGACGACGATACACTGGACGATGAATATGAGGATGAAAACGAGTTCAATGAAGATAATTATTATGAGGATAGGGACAATTTTGGAGGAAGACGTGCCCCTCGATATCAAAACGTACGAAAACAAGGTGACCTCGCATGCCCAACCATTGGACCATATAGCTCAGCGATAGTTTTAGGCCAAGCGGCTAGGAACTACAATTTGAGGACCGACGATTTGAATAGACTACCCTCTTTCTATGGTTTGCCGAATGAAGATCCACTCGAGTTCGTTCGAGAATTTTACATAGCATTATCTAGGATTCCAGATCGAGGACTTAGTGAAGGACAACTTAGAATGAGATACTTCCCTAGTACCCTGAAAGATAAAGCGAAACGATGGTTCCATCAATTACAACCTAACACCCTAATAAATTGGGAGATCGTTTACAAGAAATTTGTGGGAAAGATTCTACTCAGCCAAACAACAACAAAGTCGAGGAGGAAAATTTCCAACTTCGAGCAATTGGATGGCGAATTGTTTCACGAGGCGTGGGATCATTTTAAGGAGCTCCTCAATGCATGTCCACACCATGGTAATAGTGACGAAATGGTCAACAATTACTTTTATGAAGGATTATTACTGAATTTCAAGCAACAAGTGGAAACACGATCAGGAGATTCCGGGGGCTTAACCGCGGAGGAAGCATGAGATCTTTTTGAATTAATAAGTGACAAGTCGAGGCAAACAATTTCAAGGCCTCAAAAAATTAGAGCGAATGAGGTTTCAGTTGCGCGAGCGGAGGATGACAAGTTCGATAAACTTACAAAGCAAGTGGAGTTGTTGACGAACATGATGATGAAGCAACAATCGCAACCTTCACAAGAGACATGTGGAATTTGTGGAGCATTTGGGCATGGAGCGAATGCGTGTTCAGTGACTTTTGATGATGAATTGAACATAGAGGTCAACGCTGTGCAAAATTTCTAACACAATAATTCGGGGAAGAAACCCACAAACCAATTTCAGGCACAGCGTGATTCTCCTTTTTTCAAATGGGGTCCTGAGAACCCACATTATGCGCCGATAAAGCCACAGACTGACCCACGATACCTTCCTTCACCACCACCGCCTACGAAGGGGCAAACGTCAAATCCGGTTAAACCAAATGATCAATTGTTGGTTTGGCAACAAAACCAAGTGACTGAGACGCTCCATAATAGAGAGGGACTTATGAAATTGAATGAAAGGATAGACGACCTCTCGAAAAAGGTGAATAGTATTGACAATCTCTCTAGGATGGTGCATGATCTTGCTAAGAGTGTGGAGAGGATTGATAGGACGATAGGACAATTGGCGGCTGACATTGCGAGATCAAATAAGGAGAAGGACAAGTTCCCGAGTCAAATGGAGCAAGCCTCAGCAATTAAAGTCCTACGTAATAGAAAAGTGATTGACAATGGAGTCAAGACAAATGACGACGAGGACGAAGAGATGACGGAGAGTCTGACACCGGCATCACCAAAGGGAGATGAATCCAAGCCGATAGAACAATGGCATAAGACACCAAACCCTTACATTCCAGGATCTTTGAAGGGGAAGCTAATGAACAAAACTCCCACTTCGTCGATAGTCGAAAAAGTTCCATTTCCAAACCTCCTTCGACCGCCAAAAGAAAATAAGAAGTTCATGGAGCTTTACAACTTGCAAAAAGAACATCAACATCAACCTTCCTCTTTTGGATGTGATCAAAACGATACTGGCATATGTGAAGTTCTTCAAGGAGCTTGCTACAAGACATAGGCGTTTAGAGATAAATCATTATGTTCCTCTAAGGAAGGAGGTGAGTGCGTTATGCAATCACCCGCTGCCTACGAAGGAGAAGGACCCTGGAAGTTTTTGTGTCAATATTACATTGGAGAATGGGAAACAAGCGCGCGGATCGCTTGATCTTGGCGCGGGAATTAACTTACTACCGCATTCCCTTTATAAACAATTTGAATTAGGACCCTTGAAACTGACAAAGATGCGACTCCAACTGGCGGATCGTTCAATTCGACACCCATTAGGAATCGTTGAAGATGTTTTGGTGAGAGTGGGTGAATTAATTATTCCAGTGGATTCTTTAGTTTTGAATGTCGGGGAGATGCCGAGTGATGACAAGGGGCATACTATTCTTTTAGGCCATCCATTTTTATCTACCTCCCATGCAGTAATTGATGTGAATAAGGGGAGGATGAGCATGTCCGTTTTGGGAGAGACGATCACTTTTTCTTTGAAAGATATGAATAATTGTCCTACGCCATTGATGGAAGAAGATGAGTGTTCCTATATCGACCCAATAGATGCTTGAATCCAAGAACTCAAAATCATAATAGTATTGGATGAGTTGGAAGTCGAGGACGACAATGATTTTCTTAGCGGGGAGGAGATAGCCGAGCTATTTGGTATTGATTTTAGTGACATTGAGGCTGACCCTGTAATTATGGACCCCAATGAAACATCTCAACCAAGTGGCATGGTGGAGCTAGGTGATCCACCTCAAGCCGAGCATTAAACATTGAAATGCGTCGAGCATGTGACGTAAAATATTGCGCTTCTTGGGAGGCAACCCAAGCGTTAGTTTTTCTTTTTCTTTAATTTTTAATTTAGCTTATTTCTTTTTTTATTGTTTCAATTGTTGTGGTACGTTTATGTGTGTGTTAATGTGAAGAAAATTCAATTTTACGAACTCATCTCCGCCGATCGAGGTCGCAATACGACCCAATTTAGCCACAGTCCGGCAACCTTTCGATGAGCTGCAATCCGGCCAATTCAATTCCACACGATGTGCTACCGGGCACTTTCACAACGCAATTGACTACAATCATTTTTAA
Source organism: Phtheirospermum japonicum (assembly GCA_014905375.1). Classification (NCBI taxonomy): domain Eukaryota; kingdom Viridiplantae; phylum Streptophyta; class Magnoliopsida; order Lamiales; family Orobanchaceae; genus Phtheirospermum; species Phtheirospermum japonicum. The sequence goes on from BMAC01000551.1 coordinate 433,886, forward strand.
TTCAAGACAATTCCAATCACGGATTCACAATGAGGATTATTGCACATGCAGCTTTTTGGAAAGACTCAACTATCAGAATTTCAGGGATGTTTTCTTATCTCCCTTACTTTTATTTATTTTATGACAATCAGGAGATTTCCGATTTTTTTTTTTGGGGTGGGTGGGTTGAGTGTGATTTACAATAGATAATTATGTGTAACTTTCAAAAAATTTCATGGGTTTGTAGTGCTAAATTTTACGTGATTGATCACTATTTTTGCGCTGAATTATGTTTGTATGGAATGCCTGTCGAAGTTAGCTAAGTATGATTTGAGGTTCTAGTCTTTTGAGCATGCATAAGTGCATAAATTTCTCAAAATTTATTATTTATATATTGTAAAATGGTACTTGTACACAATTGATTTCACAATACCTTAAAAGCAGCGTCAATTCAAAACTTTTTCATACAAAAAGCCTATGAGTAGCCTGAGTGTTTATCATCTTTGCATGTGCTTGAACGAGTTCTGTTTTGATATCTCTTTGAAACCGCTGTGTGTAGTTGACTTTGAACATTCGAAATTTATAGTGGCTAATATATATGGATATGGCCGGAATAGGGTGTTTTTTATGCCTTAACGTCATGTTCAAAGTCAACTACACACAGCGGTTTCAAAGAGATATCAAAACAGAACTCGTTCAAGCACATGCAAAGATGATAAACACTCAGGCTACTCACAGGCTTTTTGCATGTGAAAAAGTTTTGAATTGACGCTGCTTTTAAGGTATTGCGAAATCAATTGCGTACAAGAACCATTTTACAATATATAAATAATAAATTTTGAGAAATTTATGCACTTATGCACGCTCAAAAGACTAGAACCTCAAATCATACTTAGCTAACTTCGACAGGCATTCCATACAAACATAATTCAGCGCAAAAATAGTGATCAATCACGTAAAATTTAGCACTACAAACCCATGAAAATTTTTGAAAGTTACACACAATTATCTATTGTAAATCACACTTAACCTATTACAAAATCATAAATTCCTTGGTAAATTTCCAAAATTCAACTAACCAATAAAAATAACGAACTCCTCCTACCCCCACGTTTTTAATGGTTGCAAGAGTCGAGTCAAAAATCACTCATGGCTAATAGAAATGAATTATTTGGTTGTGATTGGCTCATTCGGAAGTTTATAGTGGCTAATATATATGGATATGGCCGGAATAGGGTGTTTTCTGTGCCTTAACGTC
>BMAC01000551.1:435505-447059 GCA_014905375.1 Phtheirospermum japonicum
TCAGGCTACTCATAGGCTTTTTGCATGAAAAGTTTTGAATTGACGCTGCTTTTAAGGTATTGTGAAATCAATTGCGTACAAGTACCATTTTACAATATATAAATAATAAATTTTGAGAAATTGTGTTTATCATCTTTGCATGTGCTTGAACGAGTTCTGTTTTGATATCTCTTTGAAACCGCTGTGTGTAGTTGACTTTGAACATGACGTTAAGGCATAAAAAACACCCTATTCCGGCCATATCCATATATATTAGCCACTATAAATTTCGAATGAGCCAATCAAAGCCAAATAATCCATTTCTATTAGCCATGAGTGATTTTCGACTCGACTCTTGCAACCATTAAAAACGTGGGGTAGGAGGAGTTCRTTATTTTTATTGGTTAGTTGAATTTTGGAAATTTACCAAGGAGTTTATGATTTTGTAATAGTGTTGGGGACCACCATCATTAAAGAAAAAATAAGTAAAAACAAAAATAAAAAAAAGAAAAAGATCCCAAAATTAAAAAAAAGAGAAGGATGGTGAGTCTTGTAGGATCGTGTTGAGTCAATGCCTACGCTAACAAAGGCTTGTGTTTATTGTTTATTTTATTTAATGAAGCCTAATATTTAAAAGGCATGAGTTGTATAGAAGCGTATTATAAGCTTCAATTGTATTTAAGTAGTTTGCGCTACAAGTCGGTTTTAGAGTTACGAGTTGGGAAATAGCCTAAGATTAAAGGCTACGTTATGAATGTTTAGTGAGGTTTTATTTTTGAACGAGGTGAAGCACATTGCTTCGTGATTAGAATAGGTTTGGTGAGTTATTTAGCCACACGACTTATATTCCATACCCGTCCAAAGAGCCTTACATTACAACCCGAAAAGACCTTTTCCGAATCTTTGTTGATAACACATATAATTTGCGATTGAGAAGAGATTGAGTTTCGGTTCTTGTTTATTGTGCTTGTATTTGAATGATTTGAGCATATACACGTCCTTTGCAGAAAATTCTTGAGAGCTTTGAGCGAACACCCATATATATTTCCCTTTTGAGAGGATGCATGAATTTTGATTTTGGAGCGACAATGTAATACGGTTGGATGTTTGAAGTTGCGTGACTTGTATCTATATTTTCAAAATTATGTATGTAGCATAGCACGACTCATTGCTTGAGCATATTTTCATTCTTGTTATACTTTGAAACTATCGTTTGTTCGAGGACGAACAAACTAATTAAGCGTGGGGTATTTGATTAGCACTAATTTGTCTTGATTTTAGTTAGTATTTTAGTTCGTTTTTATTATTGTTTTCGGTGAAAGTTGGATAGATTGAGCACATTTTTGTATTTTCTTATCTCCAACTTGTTTTATCGTATTTTAATCATAATTAATTAATTTTATGTTTATTATAGGTATTTTGAAGTATTTTGGCCTGAAGATAGTCGAGGATGGGCGTACGAGTGGAGTTTCAGCGAAAATGGGCCGCGATTTGAAGAATTTGAAGCTGCCGATATTCTATAATGGTTTTCCATCTGGAACCGTTATAGTAGCCCTGGCCGATCGCAACTCTCTGTAGCGTCAACCCATTGTGCGTCGGCCGATGCACACCTGCCGAGCCCTGCCGAGCGCTGCGCGCGCCTGTCGACCAGTTACGTCGGTCGACGCCAGAACCGATGTCGATCGACACACTGCCACAAGACTCTCTGTAGTGTCGACCAGTTTGCATCGGTCGACGTAAAAACCGACGTCAATCGACGCGACGGCCCAGAATCGTGATTTTAGGGTTTCTTGTGTGCCAAGTCATAAAATGACTATATAAACCCTTCATATTTTGAATTAAACATACAACCACGACCCAAAACACTTACCTAGGGTTGAGAAACCTATTTTCAACACCCTACAACATATTTTCAAGATCTACGTCGAAGACTCAAGATCCGAAGCACCAAGACGAAGATGTTCGTTCAAGCTCCGAATTTCTCGACCAAGATCAACCATCTAAAGTCCGATTTTCCAACAATCTTTCAGCACCTTTAGCTACTTAATAAGTTCTCTAAACTCTAGTAATTCTTAGTTTAATTCTAGATAATTTATGTTTAATTATTTCGCTTGAGTTTTTAGTTTCGTTTATTTATTTCGAATCGTTTGAACCGTTGAATCGCTGAGCTTTTGAACCCTAGATTTCATTTTTAATAATTAATTAGTTGCTGTGTTTTAATTTCATTCATGCTTGGTGATGAGATTGTTTATGCTTATTTTAATTATTGCTTATATTAGAGTAATTAATTGATAATTTAATTCATGATATGCAGTTGCTTGGAATTTTAGAATTAATTTTGTTCTTGAGGATTCATATGCTTGATATTCGTAATCGTTGTTCAATACATGCTAGTTAATTATAGTTGGTTAATTAGTTTAATTTAATTAGTTCAAGATAGTTAGTTATTGTTTTTCAATCTCGTAGTTATAAATTTCAAAACCCAAATTTATACAAGTTCTCGTGTTAAACATTGTGATTAAACAAACATTAGAAATTCTGAATATCAGTCCTTGAGAGATGACTCGAGTTAAGCTTGTCAACCTACACGCGATCCCGTTATTTTGCGGGCGAGCTATTAGATTTCTGACAATTATTTATAAAGTAGTCACACACAAAAGGTCGAATCAGGGAATTTTGTCGAACACTTGGTGTGCGAGTTTCAAAGGTAGAGAATTTGGAGAAAACTAGAACAACTGGCACACCAACCCAACCACACAAAAAATAATGAAGAACAAAAACTCGGTTTTAACGAATTACCTTGGATATGGAATGCGAAATCATAAATGTTGCCCCCCCCTCCCACCCCCTTTTTGTTTTTGTTGGTGAAGGAAGAAGGAAATGGTTAAATTTAGCACCTTTCCGGAATTATTGAACTTTTTTTGGAGAGTCACCGGAAAATGAAGGAATCGCCGTAAAAGAGCAAGAATTTGGTTGTTGGTTTTGGAAGAGGGGCGGTCCTTTTATTTTTCTTCTTTGTTTTGAAAATGGAGTTAAATGAGAAAAAATGAAGAAGAAGATGGGTTTAAATAGACCAGGGGCGGGTTGGGCTCTTTGTGTACGAACAGGGTAAAAAATATGGGTCCTAGAGTTAGTGGTCGGGCTGGATCTGGGTCGGCATCGATGGCGGCATCGATCAACGGCAGCATCGATCGATGGCTTGTCGATAGGTTTGACAGATATTTCATCAACATGTCATTAAATTATTGGTCGATTGATGCCGACAACTGGGTTGCGTCGACACGACGTCGATGGTCTTTGTCGATTGATGGTTGTGCCCTTGCTTGTCGACAGGGTGGACAGAGAGTTCATTGGCCACTTGCGTCGATCGACTTCCTGTCGACGGATTTGATAGAGAGTCCATCAACGTGTCATTAATTTCTTTGTCGATCGACGCCTGCAACAAGGTTGCATCGATGTGGCGTCAATGCTTCCCATCGATCGAAAGTTGTTCCCCTGCATCTCATTTTCGCTCACTTGATCATCATTCTTCAAGTAGAAACCCAGACCTATATGAAATTGTTTCAAGATTTAACCAATCATATTTCTTTCTCAAATGATTCTCCCATCTATAAAGACAAAAAGAAAAACCACTGTAACAAAGGAGAACAAAGCAAAACACAACAAAAATGAGAACAAAGAAAGGTTAGAGAACAAATATACAGAAATTTTAAAAAGGATACAAAAAGCTTGGGATGCCTCCCAAGAAGCGCTTGTTTAACTTCACTGCTTGATGAACTCGTGCTGGCTAGATGATAGGTTAGTCGTCAAAAGTTTTGTCCTCCACATCATGAGTCAACCTCGATCCTTGAAAATACGGCTTCACGCGATGATCGTTGACTTGAAAATGTCTTGGGTCTTCTCGTTGGCTTTTCACCACCCCGTATGGCATAACATCTTTGACTAAAAATGGACCACTTCATCGTGACTTGAGTTTCCTGTGTAATAAATGGAGACGAGAGTTTTACAATAAGACTTGTATGCCATCCTTGAGGTCTTTAGTGATGAGCTTCTTATCGTGCCGCATCTTCACCATTCTCTTGTATATTTTAGCATTTTCATATGCTTCGTTCAGTATCTCGTCAAGCTCTTCAAGTTGCAGTTCTTGCACATTTTTGTCTTGTGTCAAATCAAAATTTACGTCTCGTACAACCCAATAGGCTCGGTGCTCCATCTCGACTGGAAGGTGACACGCCTTGCCATATACCATTCGATACGGGCTTGTTCTTAAAATTGTCTTGTACGCTGTCTTGTATGCCCAAAGAGCGTCTCTAAGCTTATCTGACCAATCCTTACATCTTGGTTGGGTGGTTTTCTCAAGAACTGCCTTGATCTGTTTGTTGCTCATCTCAAATTGGCCCGATGTCTGAGGATGATATGCCGTGGCCACCTTATGTTTAATTCCATATCGTGCCATTAACGTTTCAATCAAATTATTGCAGAAATGGGTCCCTCCATCATTGATGATGGCTCTAGGGAACCCATAACGACTAAAAGTATTTTTTTGCACGAACATAAGTAAAACCTTGGCGTCGCATGTCTTGGTGGGGATATCTTCAACCCATTTGGATATGTAATCAACAGCGAATAGGATGTACTCGTGCCCAAAAGATGTCGGGAACGGTCCCATTAAATCTATGCCCCACACGTCGAATATTTTAACCATAAGGTTGCTCGTCAGTGGCATCGGTCACAAGACTTGCAAAACTCGTGCGCATCCTTGAACAGTGTCGACCAATAAAATCCCAACTGAAGGACTTGGAAAGCGATCTTTTGTCCTCCAAATGGCTGCCACATTGTTGATCGTGGCAAAAAGATAAGATGCTCTTTTGCTCGTCCTCGGGAATGCATCTTCGAATAATGCCATCTTTCCCGAACCAAAAAAGGAACGGGTCCTCCCAAAAGTGATTCTTGCAAATTGAGAGAAATCTCTTCCATTCTTGGAAGGATAATTAGGCTCTCAAATGGTCATGTGTGATATGGTTAACGATATCGAGAAACCAAGGGGTGGGTGAGAAGAAATAGCATATGTAAATTCATAAGGAAATGAACTATTTATACGTTCATGCTCATACAAATTTCTCTCTACACTCAAACGAGACAAATGGCAAGAAACTATGTTTTCACAACCCTTCCTATCTCGAATTTTGACGTCAAATTCTTGTAGAAAAAGTATCCATCGAATTAAATGCGAATTACTTTGAGTTTTTCTTAAAACGAGTGATGGAGAGCCGCTTGATCTCTATGGACAATGACTTTAGAACTGACTATGTAAGACCGGAAATCTTCAAGTGAAAACACCACAGCTAAAAGCTCTTTCTCGGTAGTGGTATAATTTCTTTGAGCCTCATTTAATATAATACTCGGGTAATAGATGACACGAAGAAGACTATCCACTCGTTGACCCAAAACGACCCCCACCGCATCGTTCGATGCATCACACATTATTTCAAAAGGGAGGGACCAATTTAGAGCAGCGACCACCAGAGCCCTAGTTAATTTTTCTTTGAGAAGTTTGAATGCATTTAAACATGACTCATCAAAGGGCACATTAAGGCCAAGCAGTTGACACAGCAGGCGACTAGTTTCTGAAAAATCTTTTTTGAATCGTCTATAAGATCCCGCATATCCTAGAAAACTTCTAATGCCGTTCACGTTCGTTGGAGGGGGTAGAATCTAAATGACATTAGATTACACCTTATCCACTTCTAAATACCTACTTCACACAATATGACCGAGAACGATACTGCTCTTAACCATAAAGTGACTCTTTCTCACACTAAGAGTCGAATGACTATCAATACAACGCTCAAGTACTTTGTAAAAATTATTTAAACAACAAGAAAATGATGACCCAAATACCAAAAAGTGGTCAATGAAGACCTCGAGGAAGTCATCGATCATATCCGTGAAAATGGACAACATGCAGCGTTGGAGAGTTGTTAGCGCGTTGCACAAGCCAAAAGGCATCCTCAGGAAGGCGAACATTCCGAATGGGCAAGTGAAGGTTGTCTTTTTCTGGTCTTCCGGAGTTATACCCACTTGATAATATCTGGAAAGGCCATCAAGGAAGCATAAGATTGATGTCCAGCAAACTTATTGAGCAGTTGATTGATAAGCGGAAGTGGAAAGTGGTATTTCCTCGTAGAGGCATTAAGCTTCCTGTAATAAATGCACATGCACCACCCGGTGGTCAACCTAGTCAATACAATCTCCCCCTTGTCATTTTCGATTATTGTGATTCCATCTTTCTTCAGAACCAAATGAACGGGGCTCACCCATTCACTGTCGGGCACTAGAAAAATAATCCCTTCATCAATCAACTTGAAAATTTGTTTCTTCACTACCTCTATCAAATTTTGGTTTAAACGGTGTTGACCGTGTCAAACCAATTTCATTCCCTCCTCCAACACGATAGGGTGCATGCATGTAGATGTGCTAATTCCCTTAATATCCCCAAGCTCCACCCGATAGCTCCTTGAAACCTCTTAAGCACATCGATTAATTCTTTCTCCTCTTCACTCGATAATTCAGCAAAAATGATAACAGTCTTCTTTTTGCCTTCTTCAATAGAGACATATTTGAGATGGCTCGGGAGGGGCTTGAGTTTGGCTTTCGGTTCAATGTCCGGTTTCTTGCCTCCTATCACATAAAGGTGAATCACCCCTTCAAAATTGGGCTCATGAAAATCGTCATCATCGGCGAGCCATGAGGTGCCGTCTTGACTGAGGAACTCATGGATGACGGATTCTTCTTCGATATTATCTTGGACTAGCGAAGCAAAAGGATCAACGAATGAGCAATTGGTGTTCATGGACAAGGATGGTGTTGCTTGGAAGTCGTGAATGGAGAAGGTAACCGTCTCATCCAAAATGGACTAAGTTATGCTGCCATTTTTCACATCAATTAACGTGTTGGTTGTGGCCATGAAGGGTCGGCCCAAAAGAATAGTATGCTCTCGGCTATTAACCCGCACCTCCCAAACGTCCAATATGAAGAAGTCAACAGGGATGATGAGGCTTTCGACTTGTACGAGGACATCTTCGACAAACCCCTGAGGATATCGGACGGACTGATCCGCCAATTTGAATCTCATCTTTGTCAGTTTGATCTCACCTTGATCAAACTGTTCAAAAATAGAAAAAGGCATTAAATTTATCCCCGCCCCAAGGTCGAGAATACTCCGAGTTTCTTTCATATTTCCCAAAGTAATCTTTATACAAAAATTCTCGGGGTCAATTTCCTTAGGGGGAAAGGATTGCGAAAGATAACACTCGCCGCATTTGAAAAGCAAATTTTCTCGTTTTCAATAAAACATCTCCCTTTTGAAGCTAGTTGTTTGAAAAACTTAACATATGCGGGAACATTTCTTATCACATCAAGATGTGGAAGATTCACATTATATTTGGAAAGTATGTTATAAAAGTCAAGAAATTACTTATCTTGCTTTTCCGGTTGAAGGCGGCTCGGATATGGAATAGGAGGCCAATATAAGTTGGATGCTTTATGAAGGAACCTTGTAGGTTCGACTTCCTTCTCAAAATTTACTGATGCTGGGGTGATTTTTGTTTCCACGCTATCATTTTGGATGTTTGTATGCGTAATATTTTCTTCGGGCGAAGAAACATTGTTATTCATGACTCGGCCGCTTCTAAGCACAATGATGGCTTGTTATTGTGACGGTTGGCTCAGAAATTTTCCCGGCTCACTCTTCCCTATTTGCACAACAAGTTGGCCAATGATCGTCTCGAGCGTATTCATCCTTTTCTCGGAGTGTTTCATGAATTGCATGAGTGTACACAATGTTTCGTCGAGTGTTGACGGAACGATCACTTGAGTCGGTGGGGCCGGTTGGTAAGATATTTGGCCTTGTGGTGCCAATTGGTAAGGTGGTTGAGTTTGGAAAGAACCTTGCCCCCTCTGTTGTTGATATGGTTGTTGGGGGGCAAAATTGCTTTGTTGTCTAGAATTAGATGCGTAGTTCCCCCCATTTGAATTCTTCAACCCTGAAAAGTTCGAGTTATTCCTCCAACCCAGATTGTAGGTTTGCGAGTACGGGTCATTATTACGTGGGTAGCGGTTTTGATACCCTTGCCCGGCTTGATTTTTCTTGGTACCCTTGAGTGGCTTGGGCTTGCTCTTCAATCTCCTCAGTCAGCTCAAAGGTTTCTTGGAAAAGATTGGCCCCATGCCCATACACCCCACAAATTCCACACGTCTCGATCGGCATCGGTGATTGGGGTACGCTTTGAGAGATGAGTGTGTTTTGAGTTTGTAAAGAGGCCACTTGACTCGTCAACTCGGAAATCCTCTCCGTGTCGTCATGAGAAGCACGAGATATTTCCACTTCGTGAATGGATACCTTCTTCGAGCGAGCACTCTTTTTTTTGAGAATTTTAGCTTATTGATTCTCAAATGTTGTACACTTCTTTGGGCGTTCGAGACCCAATATCTCCCCATTGGCATTGTAAACCATATACTCAAAGGTAAGAATAAGCCCATCGTAGAAAAATTGGTTGACCAACTCGGGCGGGTAGTGATGATGTGGGAATTATGTGAGAAGTCCTTTAAAGCGTTCCCAAGCCTCGTGGAATGTTTCTCCATCCGTTAGACTAAAAGAGGCTATCTTCACCCATATTTGAGCCGCCGTTTGGTTCGAGTAGTATTTACCCATGAACCGATCGTACATTTTATAATATAATGTATACGAGTGATATTTTTTTGTGCAAAAGTGATAGTTTTAGGGTTAAAAGTAAATCAGTCACACGAATTTTGATCCGTGTGACAATCACATATAAGTTTTTATCAAATAGGAAAAAAAACTCTTTTTTAACTACCTAATGACATAAAATTTTAATTTTAACAAATAAAAAGCTTAAAAACAATAAAAATAAAAAGTTCAACACATTAGCTTATTTAGTTATAGTAGTATCTGAGATACGTTTTAATTTTTCAAAGAAATTCGTCCAAACAAATCTTATTCGAGTATAATAAAGGGGTACTGACTATATGCTCCATGAGGAGAATAATTTATCCTAAATACTACCGTATATTTTTTACTTACTAGTTACTCCATTTTACCTATGTGTCAGACTACAATACCCTCAAATTTCAATTTCTCTCATTTCGTTCACGTGTCCTAAAATCTCTCCCCATATCAAGCCTCTTCCTGATTCAGCTCCAAAAAATCACTCACAGAATCTCTATTCCATTCTAATCATGATAGACGATATTTAAAAATTTAATGAAGCACCCCAATTTGACACCCAGTTTATCAGGGATTCTGACCGAATTCTTATCGTGAGTACCTTTGGTTTGATTTTATGGAGTGGAGTTCATTATATAAGGGTTTAGGGATTCAATAATACACGCAGTACTAAATTTGATCTTATATTTTCATTACCTCATGTCATAGAAGTAGAGTTGCAAATTCTAGGATTATTTCACTTAGATAAATGGCAAAGATGAAGAACAAACCAAAAACTCGGTAAGTATAAAAAATATCCATTTTTTGACCATAGTATTTAATTTTTGGAATTTCTACTGCATCTGTAATTCTATTGGGGCTGAATTTTAGACGGGCTTCAGGTGGAGAATTGATGAAGGCAAAGAGTTTAAGCCCAGAAAGACTCGGTAAGAATTGGATTTTTTTTATATATGTTTGGATAGTTTGAATTTGGCGAGAGGTTTTGTTGCCCCCAAATGACAAACATCGTGGTGGGTTTCGTGGTATCAATTTAGAACTCCAGCAATACTGTAAGCAGTTAAGATTTTTTGAGATTACTTACTATGCTTTGGGTTTTCATTTTATTTTTGATCTCTACATACTGTAAGCATTCACACATTCAAAAAGTTTGAAAAAAAAAGATGTAAGGTTGCTATCATTGGATATTCACTTGAAATTCTATACTATATTTTGGGTGTTGTTTTTCTATAAATATATTCTATTTGTAATCTTTTTTTCCTTTTGTCTGATGTTGTTTTTGGAGTTATTTGAGTATTATGTAATTTAGATTCTATTGCCTTCCACGATAAATCTGAATTCCATTTGTGTTAAGTCTGTATGTTTTGGATTAGATTGTAAACTAGTAAATTCTATTGATATGTAGATGTTAACATTGGGATTTTTATAAGATTTTCAAATTTCATACTAGAAATGTTTCTTGTTTATAACATGTATATTGTTAATTTCATGTTATTTCATCTATTTATTTCAATTTCATACTATAAATATATAGTTATCATGGAATATATTATATGTTGTTTTTAGTCAAGTTAGTCCACTATCTCCAATGCAAAAACGATCAGACTTACTATAGTGATTCATACTAGCTTGTAGTTATGTTAGAAGCACTAGTGCAGAAACTGCATTCTAGAACAGAACATCCTGGTGCATCCAGAAGGGTATTTAAAATGCAGTTCTGAATTAGACTTTCCAGAACGGTATTTGAAAATACCGTTCTGGATAGATGATTTTCCAGAACGTTATTCAAATACCGTTCTAGAAAGTAGACATTCCAGAACAGATAGGGAAAAACCGTTCTGGATTATGTGTCGATCCAGAACGGTATTCTGATAACGTTCTGGAATGTGTGCATTCTAGAACGGTATTTTTAAAACCGTTCTGGATTGACGTACATTCCAGAACGGTTTTAAAATACCGTTCTGGAATGTACGTCAATCCTTCAACTTGCAATTTCACCAATTTACCATGTTAGTTTCTCATCATACCCTTGCCTACTTTCTATTGTCAGTTAGAACAAGAAAATGTCTTTTACGCTAGATACTGTGGATGTGATGCATCAATATCCGTATTTATTTATTTATTTCAATTTCATGATGTATTTCAGATTATTCAAATGAATATCGAAGAGTCTGCTCGCAAGCATATTGCACGAGAACTGAAAATTAACCAATCATCCCAACGCCTCAACATTGTAGTTTGTTATCAGTCCTTCTATGATAATGGCGCAATTTCCCTAATCTTGGAGTACATGGATGCAGGGTCCCTTGCAGATTTTCTGAAGAAGGTTCATATTATTCTAGAACCATATCTTGCAGCAATTTGTAAACAGGTGCTGTTCTTCTTTCTTTCTTTCTTTTTTTTTTTTTTAAATTAGAAAAAGAAAAAATCTACTGAAACCCTGATAATGATTGTACAGGTACTCAAAGGCCTGTGGTATCTTCATCACGAAAAACAAATTATCCACCGGGACCTGAAACCATCAAATTTGCTGATAAATCACAGAGGTGAAGTCAAGATCACCGACTTTGGTGTTAGTGCGATACCTTCTTTTTATCTACATGTTTGTGAGTATTATGATGCTTATTATTATCCAAGTAGATTCCTGGCCATCCAAATGTTTGTTGTTGTTTTGTTTTTTGTTTTTCTTTCTTTCTTTGTTTTTTTTTTGTTGCTTTTGTTTACGTGATTATCAATAGTTACTTGCTGATATGTCTAATCTCATACTGTTTTAACATCTTTTTTTTTTCCTTTTGCTATTCTTGCTATTTCAATTTCGGGATGATTGCAAAA
>BMAC01000551.1:456385-473762 GCA_014905375.1 Phtheirospermum japonicum
AAATGATAACAGGAGGAGAACTAGATGAACACTCTAAGAGAACTCGACACAGTTATGTCAGGGCTGCTAAAGACCTAGTCAGAATGTCCCGGGAAGTGGGGCAAGTAGCAGCCACGCCCAACATTTGCTTCGGATCAGAAGACAGTGATGGCATCCTCGCTCCACACATGGATGCTTTGGTGATAACAGCTACTATTGCCAACTATAACGTTCGTCGAATTTTTGTGGACACAGGATCTTCTGCAGATATTATATTCCTGGACTGCTTTACAAAGCTAAAGATGAATGTTGAACTTGAAGAGGTAACCACTTCCTTGGTAGGGTTTGCGGGAGGTGCGTTAAAGCCTATGGGAGCGGTGAGACTCCTGGTACCCTGGGGGAAGACCATATAGGGTGACACGGATGGTGCGTTTCTTGGTGGTAGATGCGCCATCTTCGTATAATGTCATGTTGGGTAGGCCCTCTTTGAGCCAGTTTCAGGCTGTCATCTCAGTCTTACACATGAAAATGAAGTTTCCTACGGAGGACGGAACTGGTGAGGTAAGGGGAGACCAGTATGCCGCGCGGCAAACATATGTGGATTGCATACGACGGAATGAGGAGGAGAGGATGAGCAAAAAAGCTCGGACGAAACAGCCACAGATAGAATTACCGAGACGGGAGGAAGGGCTGATGATAGTAGAAGTTGTTCCAGGCGACGCGAGTAGGACCCTGCGAGTGGGCATGACGCTTAGCCCTGAAGTATTGACAGACCTGGTTGCCTTGTTAAGAGAAAGTGCAGATATCTTTGCATGGTCCCCTCAAGACTTAGTGGGAAATTTAGGTTGTGGTGCTGGTATAGTTTTGATAGATCTAGAGGTTATTGAGCTTAGAAAATTTGACATCAACTTTGAGGGACGAGCAACGATTAAAGCCCAGGTCTTAGCTGACTTCATACAAGAAATGACCAGTTCTCCCGAGGACGAGAAGGAATGGACGATATACACCGATGGCTCAGTGGGAAATTTAGGTTGTGGTGCTGGTATAGTTTTGATAGATCTAGAAGGTGCAACCATAGAGTATGCGGTACGAATGAATTATTCCTTGTCTAACAATGGAGCAGAATATGAGGCTCTTTAAGGGGGATACAGATGGCGAAAGAGCTTGGGGCAGAATGCATATGTGCCCGGGTAGATTCTCAGTTGGTCTATAAATAGATAGGAGGCGAGTTTGACACGAGGGATGAGCACATGCGGAAGTACTTGGCTCCGTATTGTGAATTGGAAAAAACCATGAAAGCCTTGAACGTACTCCAGATTTCCAGGGAAGAGAATGGTCGAGCTGATTACCTAGCTAAAGTGACTAGTTCGGCAACAGATTGTCAGGAGAGGGTAATCACCCTGCTTATGGCACACCAAGAATTTGAGGAAGGGGAAGTAAACGCCCTAGAGGAAGATGAAGTTTGGCACTTCCCCATTAAGGCTTACCTGGAAAAAGGAGAGCTACCAAAGGATAGGAGGGAGGCAGCAAAAGTATGGATCAGGTCATCCCGGTTCTGTCTGATAAAAGGAGAGCTGTTCAGAAGAGGGTTCGGGCAGTCTCTCTTGTGGTATTTAAGTCTGAACTAAGGTGCTCATGTTCCTAAGGAAATACATGAGGGGTGCTACGGCAACCACATGGGTGCTAGGACTCTATCGAGTAAGATAACGAGAGCTGCCTATTTTGGGCCACAATTAAGGAAGGATGCAGAGAACTTTGTGAAGAAGTGTGACAAATGCCAGAAGAACTCTCCCCTCATACATCGGCCCGTGGAAGAGCTTATGACAGTGAGGTCTCTCTGCCCCTTTTCAAAATAGGATATAGATCTGGTTGGACCCTTCCCTATAGCACCAGCCCAAAAGAAACTTCTAATAGTGGTTATAGATTATTTCAGTAAATGGATAGAGGCGGAAGCCATAGCAAAAATCACGGAGGAAGTAGTAATGCGTTTCTTGTGGAAAAATTTGGTGTGTCGGTTTGGTGTCCCAAGGATCCTAGTGTCAGATAATGGCACACAGTTTATGGGGCCCGAATTCGAGCCTGGTGTACAAAAATGAAAATAGAACAACATTTCACATCTGTCTATCACCCTCAGGTGAATGGTCAGGTTGAGGTCACTAACCGTATTTTGGTGCAAGGGATTAAAGCGCGCCTCGAAAGTTCAGGAGCCAAGTGGGTAGAAGAGCTCAGATCAACCCTTTGGGCATACCGAACTAATCTTAAAAAAAGTACAGGGGAGACGCTGTTCAGCCTGGTGTACGGTATGGATGACCTAATTCCCATAGAAATCAGTGTGGAAACCCATAGGGTGCAGAACTTCAACGAGGAGGAGAACAAGCTATTAATACAAGATGCCTTGGATTTGGTGGAGGACAAGAGTGAACGAGCTGCTTTAAGAATGGAGCATATGCGGGGGTGAGTTCGGGCGACTTATAATAAGGCAATGTTCAAGAGACAATTTTAAGTGGGAGACCTAGTTTTCCACAGAGCTGAATTGGAAAGGCTGAGGGAAAGTTGGATGCCGCGTGGTAGGGACGCCGGTGTCGTTGTAGTATAGTGGTGAGTTTTCCCACCTGTCACGCGGGTGACCTGGGTTTGATCCCCGGCAACGGCGCCATTTTGAAGTGTAGTTTTTTGTGGTGATGAATATATCAAAGGTTCATTTGGCTTGGTATTATCGGAAATCAATTCGTTTGTAGAATTCAATGTATTTCAAGCTTTGAAAATAAAAGAAAAATGAAAATAATGCAATTAAACTATCTAACCTAAACTAGAAATGTAAAGTGCAAGTTGGTCGGATGCCTCGTCGGATGCCTTAATATGAAAATGCAACAAATAATGAAAACAAGTAAAAACAAGCATTGTTTCACCAAGTACAAGCATGCATGCACAAGGTACAACTATGCATAAAATCCTAAATAATGCAAATAAGTAAAAATTGAAAGCATGGATGTAAAGAGCAATGAAGATTGACGTCAAAGTTTAAAACTTTAAGGAAAATAACAAGCAACGAAGACTAGATCTAAGATTCAACCTAAAACTATGCATGAAAATAAAATTGCAAATAAAGCACAAGAACAACTCAAAATCAAGATGATCTAAGATTTGATCTATGATCTAGATGAAGAACAAACATGGAAATGAAGAACAAAGCATGGAAATAAAGCATAAAACATTAAATTAAAAGGAAACTTACTTGAATTAAGAAATGAAACAAGCTTGAATGTAAATTGCATCAAAGTAAACAATCCAAAGGAGTATTTGGATTCTTCTTAGGCTTACAAACCAAGGAGGTTCTTGAAATTAAATCTAATCTAGGAAATGAAATTACATAAGAGCTTGAGATTAAATCTAAGACCTTAGAAAGAGAAATTATCCAAGAGCTTTGAGAGTAATTTGATCCCAAACCCTATCTTGGGTTGGAAGGTTTTTTTTTTAATGTTGCAAGGTGTGGGCTTTATATAGTTGTTTGTAGGG
Source organism: Phtheirospermum japonicum (assembly GCA_014905375.1). Lineage (NCBI taxonomy): Eukaryota > Viridiplantae > Streptophyta > Magnoliopsida > Lamiales > Orobanchaceae > Phtheirospermum > Phtheirospermum japonicum. The sequence continues at coordinate 459,881 of BMAC01000551.1, forward strand.
GCAAAAATGTCAAAAACACCAAAATTTCCGCAGCCCTCAGTGTTGCAGTCGATCGACTGCAGGGGGTGTCGATCGACTGCTCAGTCGATCGACTGAAGGGCAGTCTATCGACTGCTCCGCTGCAAGACATTGGCCTCTGCCCAACAGTCAATTCTGGGCTTTTTAGTCGATCCGACAGTCGATTTCTGGCTTTGCAGCCGATCCTGGATGCTTTCGGCTCGAATTTCTCGTTTTTCGGTCCAAAACGTCCGCCGAGTGAATATAACCCTTTTAGCCACCTACAAAATAATAATTCGAACTTAAAAACCCAAAAATAGCACAAACACCTCACAATTCGTACACTTTAAATCAAAAAGAAAACTAACAAGAAAAAGACCTAAGAACTAGAATAAATGATCGAAACGACTAAAAAAAACGCTAAACTCTAACTAGAAATACTAGGAAAAACATAACAATTACATGCAAAACAGTGGAGCTTATGAATTGGAACAGTTAGATGGAGAAAATCTGCCATGGGAGTGGAATATCAAAAACTTATGAAAATACTATATGTAAGGTTAATATCTGAGGTTATTTTGTGTTACATAACAACCTGGCCTGATTGTCAGTTGAGGGCACGAGCCCCAATAAACTTGGCCTAATTGTTCTAAGGGATGGATATCCCTAGAAGACCTGACCTGATTGTCAGTTTAAGAAATTCTTTAGCCCTGATTGGCTAAAGGATGAATGTCCTCAAAAACCTGACCTGGTTGTCAGTAAAAATTAGCCCTAATTGGCCTAAGGGGTGGGTATCCCTATAAGACCTAGCCTGATTGTAAGTTTAAAAAAAATATTAACCCTGATTGGCTAAAGGACGAATGTCCTCAAGAACCTGACCTGATTGCCAGTTTAAAAAAAAAAATAGCCCTGATTGGCTAAAGGGCGGATGCCCCAAAAACCTGATCTGATTGTCAGTAAGAATTAGCCCTGATTGGCTAATGGGCGGATGCCCTAAAAAACCTGACCTGATTGTCAGTAAAAATTAGCCCTGATTGATGAGAGGGCGGATGCTCTAAGAAACCTGACCTGATTATCAGTAAAAATTATCCCTGATTGGATAAAGGGTGGAGGCCCTAAAAGCCTGACTTGATTATTAATAAAAGGAACAAGCTGCAAAAGTTCGACTCGATCGACTTAAAGGTGGAAGCTCTATATACTTGACTTGACTGGCAGTAATGGGTACGACCACGAAATCAGCCTGACCAGCCCAAGGGCGGATACCCCTTAGAGAGCAAAAACAGATAGAAGTGACTACAACGATTTTGTGAATCAGAGCAAGAAGCAAAAAGGTTAAATTGAGATAGAAAGTTTACAATAACTACAAAATATCTCGCATTATTCAAAGCACCAAGTAAACTTTTGAATTTTTAAAAATGAAATACGAAAATCTAAAACATCACAGAGCAGATGTTTTTTAAGGATGGGATGAAGAAGTCTTCCTGTCAGCAGCTAAAAACTATTGGATGCGCCATAACTCTCGCTTGGTCTCATGAAGGCGGTGGTGGTACCTATCCTCCCTTTTAGTTTCAGAGTGAGCCTCGCCGGTAGAGACGGTTAAATGGCATACCAATTCGAGCAGATTGGCCCGTTCCTCTTGAGTTTGACGATTCAGCTGGCGAAGTTCGGCCCACTGGTGTTTGTAGTGGCATTTCATCTGCCTCTTGCTTTCTAAAAGCTTGTGCAATTGGGAAATTTTTTCACAAAGTTGAGCATTTTCCTCAGAAAGATGGAAGTTTTCGTTGAAAAAGAAAGATTTTTCTTCTTCAAAGTATCTATCTCTTCAAGTAAGGATGTTGAAGCCATAATGAAAATGCATGCACAGAAAGGTCGCTTATATATATATGAAAAGAGAAAGTACGGTTGTAATAGGGTTTCCTAAATTTACAGAAACCCTAGGACATAACAGACAAAAATAAAACAGAACATAAAGATATTGTTCAATGTAAAGACCAGAGGTAAAATACAGATCAACAAAAACCAAGACTACAGAGCAAACAACAACCCTACATCCAATAATCTTGTGTTCCAAGCTCTCCCACCTGCTTCTCAGCTGCCTTAGAGTTTCCTCTAAAAGCGTCACTCAAGGGGGACCCACCCGACAACTCACCTAGACCAGCAAAGGTCGGGGAGGAGACAGTAGCTGGCAAGGAAAGAGTCACACCCTACTTTGGGTGAGGAAACGAGTCCTGAGCAGGAGTATGGAAAACCTTGAGAACGTGATCAGCGAACTTTGGGACCCCGAGTTGGTGAAGGCAATCACCCTCGGCTAAGTAAGAGAATATGGAGGGATCGGGACCTCCCTTGATGGTCTGGCTGCGATCGAAGGGCTCAGAGGGGTGTTCCTTGAACCACTTCTCATGTCCATCCAAACCGAGACGATAATACGCCTTAGCCTCAGGAACCAAGAGCTTGTACAAATCCAAGGACTGGAGGAAGGCTCGTTGGGTTATCTCTCTAGCCACCTGGATAACTCTCATGCCTTCTTCAGAATTGAGGAATTCATTCCTCCTTTCAACCCTCCCTTCAGTTTTTCCCTCGGCGCGACCTCTCGTTAGAGCTTCCTCGGTTTGAATTATCGCTTCAGTCCGAGCACGCCCTATACCCTCCTGAGCTCTCTGTAACTCGGCCTTGAGCTCTTTTACCTCGACACCTCTCTCCTTGGCTAAGCTGATCAATTTCTTCTCTTTACCCTTAACACGAGCAAGTTCTGTTGGGAATTTATTCTTGGCAATAATTCCTATTTTAGTTGTTTGACTTTCTTGGGCACAAAATAAATTAGGACTCTAGATTTATTTCCTAGATTGTGTCTAGGACTTTATTTAGTTTCCTAGATTATTTTTAGGGTTTGTTTTACTTGTTTACCAAGTTTAGGATTTTAAGATTGTCTATTTAAGACAAGAGAATACTAAGGCTTGGATACGGTTTTTAGGCGCAAGAAAAGAAGAAGCAGGCGACGCAATACAACAAGGAAGAACACAAGCAAGATAACTACTTGGAGCCACTGTCCAAGATCAAGAAGGTCTTCGAAGTTTCATGGCCAACAAAGGAAATATTTTGTCTAGGCGACAAGTATTTAGTATCATATGTTTGATACTTTAGTTTTCGTATATTACTTATTATCTTTTTGTATTTATCGTGAACAAATAAAGTAATATATTTTTCGGGTTTGTACACCCAAGTTCACAAGTACTTTTACTTGTGAACCAAATTTAAATTGTTGTGTTCTTGAGTTTAAATTTCCGCTGCTTATTTTTAAGTTGAACTCTGGTTGATGTTAGTTTCAGTGTTGGTTAACATTGAAAGAAACATCATTTACTGATACTTATTTTCAAAATGATAGATCTACAAAATTACAATTGGCATCTAGAGCGGGTTACTTAACTTTTTAAGTACTAATCCTTATTTGTTTAGGTGCTATGGATTCTCAAGGCAACCCAAGGCCTCCGATCCTCAATGGAGAGAACTATTCTCTCTGGAAACAGAGAATGCGGTGGCATATCAAGAATATCGATGAACGTGCGTGGAGAACCATTTTGGCTGGATGGAAAAAACCACTTGTTATTGATGCCGAGGGTGACACCATCATTAAGAAAGAAGAAGATTGGACTGTTGATGAAGTAGCCGCTTCAAATTAGAATTCCAAGTGCATCAACACCCTCTGTGGGTATGTTGACTCTCAAGCTACTACAGAGTTATCAAGAAGTTTGAATTAGCAAAAGATGCATGGGACGCACTGCAATGGGTATGTGAAGGGACCCAGTGCGTGAAGAGATCAAGACTGAGAATGCTGACATCTACCTTCGAGGCAATGAGGATGGATGAAAAGGAGTCCATCATGGAATACGCCATGAGACTCTCGGACATTTCAAATGAGTGCGGAGAGCTTGGAGAACCAGTAACAAACTCACGCCTTGTGGGAAAACTACTAAGATCCATCACAAAGAAGTTCAGCATTAAGGTAGTTGCCATAGAAGAATCCAAGGATACTGATGACATAGAGTACAACACTTTAGTTGTCTCTCTCAAGACATTTGAGATGGAACACCTTGGTTCCAATTCAAAAGATAAGAATGTTGCTCTCTCCTCCGATGTTAACTCCGACAACGATGAAGATGATGAGGATTTTGATTTGAAAGGGGTTCTAAAAAAGATGGAATCCACCACTCTTGAGGAAGAAGAAGTGATCGAAGATTTCTCGACGCTCTAGAAATCGTCTCCGCAATAGTACGGAGTCGACTGTAGGTGCGGTGAGTTGTCCCGAGTCGTGTCTCTCGAGGATGGATGTGATCGGCTTTCGGTTTTCTTTATCGTTCTTATTGTCGGTTTTACTTAAACTAATTTAACCCTAGAAAGCGATAATCATTTTTTCGGTTTCTATAACTAAGATTGAAATTGAAAATTAAGATTTTAAAACATTTAAAGGAAATTAAAGCTTATATTAAAAACGATCAATTTAAACTAATTAACTTATTAAAAACTTAATTATTTGAAATTAGTAAAATGGAGGGAAAATTAAAGTCAACTTATTTGAATAAGTCAACATAAGTACTTAACATTGATTAAGGGTTTTAAAGGAAGGTCTTTAACACCTTATACTAAATTAGAAATTGATTGCAACTTAATAACTTAAAAGCATAAGTTCATAAGCTAGGAAGCTAGAAAATAAAGATAGAGATTTTAAATRATCAAAACAACCACAAGCAAGAATMAAACTTCAACACAAGATCAAGATAAAATAACATGGAATTAAAGGAAAGAAGTTACCAAATGTACTTGATTACACTAAAGCTTGAATGAGGAAAAGCTTGAAAGCTGGTAGATTCTTCACAAATGATACTTAAAACAAAGCTTGAAGATGAAACAACCTAGATCTTAACTTAGCTAATCTATATCTAATTACTAGAATTTTTAGGAATTAAAATGAGGCAAATATGAAAAACTGGAGAAAAAGCTGGTTTGGGCAGCTTCCTTGGAGGAGAAAGCTATCAGGACAAGTTGTTGTTTGAAATGACGTCTGATTGCTTAAATCTTCAAAATTTCTGCTTTTCAGTCGATCGATTGAAAAAGCAGTCGATCGACTGGCAGTAGATCGGTGTTGTCGGCAGTCGATCGACTGCTCCATCAAAATTGGCCTGAAGCCCTGTAATTCAGTCGATCTTAGGGGCTCAATCGATCGACGGCAGTCGATCGGCCAGGTAGGCAGTCGATCGACTACCTTGTAAAAACTTCAAAACTCGCTGGAATCCAGTCGATTTTAGCCGGGTCAGTCGATCGACTTAAAGGTCAGTCGATCGACTGAACATTCAGTCGGTCGACTGGATTCCAGCGCCCGGCTCGATTTCTCGTTCTTTTCGCGTCCGCCGGTTTGTCAAACCTCGTCTACTGTGCTTCCTTGCTTTGTCCGTCCATTCCCGAGTCGAGTATCGACGATCCCAAACGAGCGTTGGCCCCGCTTGGATGTTCTACGGCCAAGAAAAATGGAAACGTGAAAAACTACGAAAATTAATAACAAAACGTACAAAAACTAAGAAAATCTAGAAATACGAAAAATGGCCAACCCGACTCCTAAAGCAACAAAAAGCAAGCAAAAAACACGCAACGTGAAACAAAAAACGATAATGAAAATATGTACTAAAAGATGCAAATCAACCACCCCACACTTAGAACGGTTGCTTGTCCTCAAGCAAAACTAATGTATATTTACAAAACTACCCCCGACCAACCCTAGGCTAATGCACAAAAATAGTTCGAGACGTCGTACGCTACGTTGTTTGTTAGCTTTGTCTAAAAGGACGACAATGTGATTTGCTAAGAAAGTTTAGGTCGACTTCCGAAACCTAAAAGGACTTAAACGATCCAACAAGTCGGTTTCCCCGTCCTTGCCCCGGCTAAGGTCTATCCACGCTCGAACCTTTAATCGACTCCCGACTTGCCAAGATCATCAACACTTCTCTTTACAAAAGTATACTAAAAATCGAAACAAATCGAAAAACGTGCTATACAATAACTTCAAGGATTTATAACGTATCCTTGTTTATTCATCTCTTTTCGTATTTTTCTTTTCTTTTTCTTTTTCTTTTTCTCTTTTTTTTATATATATATATATATATATATTTTATTATGTACCGTAGACGTGAGGTACTCGTACAATAATATGAAAATACGAGGCTATCAAATGACTCCGATCAAATAACTTTCGAATTTTTTTTTCGATCGAGCACGTGGAACAATTGATGACTCCAATTTACAACAAAAACCTATAGAGAGTGTTTAATGATGAGGGCTATTCGAGGCACTAGTTCCAAACGAGAACAAGGATAGCACGAAGCTAAAACCGAACGGGAATCCCAACAAGTTAAACCACCTAAATCCACTAAATTCGATCGACAATCTAAACATCTTAACAAATCATAAAAACCGCGTCACTTCGCCAAGGGTCCAAACAACAATATCATACACATTTCTCAAACTAAAACAAACAAGCACACGACCAAATGAAAAACCTAGGACGATTCTAACCACCCCACACTTAAAACCTAGGAATGTCCTCATTGCGTAATTAAGCTAATAAAAGCGATAAAAAGAAGTAGGGTAAAGAAAACGCCTCTATTTCTGGGCTCGTGTCGTCGTTGCCGTGCCAAGTTCATTGTCGGGAATCGAGGTAAGTATCAAAATATCTACAAGGTTAAGCAAGGTGGAAAAACGTGCACAAAAACGAACTATGTACAAAAACGCAAATATTTTCGATTTTTGAATTTTTCAATTTGTTTTGGGTTTATTTAATATTTTATTTTATTTATATATATATATATTTATTTGTTTAATAATTAGGAAATATATTCAAAATAATAAAAAAGAAACTATATACAAAAACAAAAGCAATTAAAAGGATTTTTTTTTTTACAATAGACGAGGTAAGAAATAAACGAACATAATCGAAATACAAAATAAAATAAAACTTAAAAACAATAATCAAAGGATAACTAGGAGGTTTAACAATGTCTCCTAGGTCGGGAACGGAGGTTTGCGGCCTCGTCTTCTTCTTCCTCCTCCTCGTTTTCGTTTTGGTTTCCACCGTCGCCGCCGTCATCGTCGTCGTCGTCGGAGTCCTGACGCATCCGTGTCTAGATAAAAAAGAGACGGCACTGGAGGCTGTGGAGAGCTCGGTCGTGCCTTGCCTGCCCCTCGTCTAGATGGTCGAAACGAACGTTCATTTGATCGAAATGGGAAAACACGGCATGTTGGAAATTGTTCCAACCCATCTCGGGACCCGAGCCGGTGCTTGGACCTCCGTTTTGCGGGACTGCCGCTTGGCTCGTGCCTTCTCCGAAAGGCGCTCCCAAACCGGCGTTCGGGACGTCGCCGGCCTCGCCTCGTTCATTCTCCCGGTGGCGTTGGCGTCGGCTCGCCGGGTTCGTCGGGGCTCGCGGCGTTTTGAACGTCAATTTCAAAAGATCGACCCTCGTCATGTTCGCTGATTCGGCCTCAAACCCGAAGTAGCGGGCAAGGACGGTGATCATCGGCCCCATGCCGACTCGGGCGACGCTTCCCCCTCTCGTCCTCCGAATCCCTTCAATTTGTGCTCGGATCAACGGAAAGAACGGGACCGGATGTCCATTGCATAAGCACCAAAGCACGTATACCTCGTGACGAGTGAGGTTGGTGCTTTCATGCTTGCCCAATAGGAAGTGGGCGAAGAATTTGTAAGCCCCAAGCAATGCTAAGTCGACGATCGCCGACGCCGAGTACCGATCCCGGGTGCCTTGCCCGCCCGTGATCGTCCCCCAAAACTCAATCTCATTATATCCACGCACTGGCGTATACGAGGACTCCTGGCAGTTAAGTCCGAGCACCGTTTGTAACACCCCCTGATCGATACGGCGTTTAACTCCCCCGAAACACACATCAAAACCCATGTCACGCGTATCCTCATACGTGGTGAAAAACTCGAGCACTAGCTCCTGATAAGCTGGTGCTCGGAAGGACGCGAACATCCAGCCATTCATCGCGTCGATGAAACTTAGTAGACGCGTGCCAAATCCGTCATAATCCCCGTTCGCCACCCATTCGTCTAAACGCTCAACGTTAATGAAACAAGGGGTAGCGAAATGTCGCTGGGAAAGGTTTTGGAAAAGTTCCCCCTCGTCGGTAGAATAGATGGGGAAGGGGGCGCCGTAATTTCCGGTGATATTAGGGTCTTGTTGAAAGCCGAAACTGATAACATGTTCGTCATCGGAGTGACCGTCCATGGTATATGATGAAAATGGGGAAGAAAGTGGTCGAGTTTGTAGTAGGGAGGTCTCGAAAACAAAACGAACAAAGAACGACGTAGAAACGACGAAAACAAAAATAGAATATTCTTTGGGGCAATTCGTCGAACACGTTGTGGGCGAGATTTTGAAAGAAGAATTCAAAGAGAAAGGCTCCCAAATCCTACCCAAAAATCAACCAACAATTTCAATTATCCCCAAGAGTGTTTTGAACAAGCGAAGTACCTCGATTTTATTCGGAAAAGAGACGAGGAATCGATTAACCACGGAAGGATTTGGAACGGAGAAGGTGATGAAAAACAGGAATTCCCGCGTAAACTTGGCCTTGTCGATCGACTAGAGTCGATTTCTTTCTTTTCCTCTTTCTCCCCCTTTTTTTTTTAATTTTCGGATCTTTCTCTCTTTTTTTATATTTCTGCTATTTGGTCGATTTTCTGGTGGGGGGGAAAAAAACACGCCGATCGACTGCTATTTATAAGCCTGCTGGTCGTGGCAGTTGATCGACTGCTCTTCTCGGTCGATCGACTGCAGGCGATCGGTTGCCGACAGTCGATCGACTGCTCTTGTCAGAAAGTACGAAAGTCCCTGTAATCCAGTCGATTCCGCGGTTTCAGTCGATCGACTGGTTAAGTCGATCGACTGGTTAAGTCGATCGACTGACTGTCGATCAGTAAATAACCAGTCGATCGACTACTCTTGCAAAAAGCTTAAAAAGTACTGGAATCCAGTCGATTTGATCACTTCAGTCGATTGTGCAGTCGATCGACAGGCATTCCAGTCGATCGACTAGATATGCAGTCGATCGACTGCATTCCAGTAGTCCAGTCCATTTTTGCTCYTGTTTTCTCCCAAAACTTCAAGAACTGGACCTACACAAGCCAAAAACTCCATTAACACTATTCAAGGGATGGAATATACACTAAATTAAAAGAAAAACAAGAAGAGAATTAGAAAGTCGTGGGTTGCCTCCCACGTAGCGCGTTTGGTTTACGTCGTTCGCTCGACGATCTTAATTCCATGATCAAGATCCCATCGGGGGCAGATCACTCAGGTCTTCCTCCTCCACGATCATAGGGTCGAGCGCCTTGGTTTGTTACATACTTTTTTGGTAAGGTTTTACTCGTGCGCCATTAACTTGGAAATGCTCGTTCGTTTTGGGATCGATCAATGTCACAGCTCCGAACGGGGATATCTTCTCGATCGTGTACGGGCCGCTCCACTTCGACATGAGCTTCCCGGGGAACAACGTGAGTCGGGAGTTGTAGAGGAGCACTTGCATCCCTTCCTCCAACTCCTTGGGTGCTAGTTTCTTGTCATGGAGGAGCTTCATCCGATCCTTGTAAATACGAGCACTCTCAAATGCCTCGTTTCGTAGCTCGTCAAGCTCCTCGATTTAGAGCCTCCGCTCCTCGCCGGCTTGTTTCAAATCGAAATTGCACGCTCGGATGGCCCACAAGGCTCTATGTTCCATTTCGACCGGTAAGTGGCACGACTTCCCGTACACAAGGCGATAGAGGCTCATTCCGAGAACCGTCTTATGCGCCGTGCGGATAGCCCATAAGGCATCCACGAGCTTTGATGACCAAACTTTTCTGTTCGGTTGTACGGTCTTTTCGAGGATGTTCTTGATTTGACGGTTGCTCGTTTCAACCTGACCGGCCGTTTGTGGGTGGTACGGCGTGGATACCTTATGAACGACTCCATAATTCTTCAGCACCTTCTCGAGTATCTTGTTATTGAAGTGCTTGCCGCCGTCACTAATAATCACTCTCGGAACTCCGAACCGACTAAAGATGTTGCTGCGTACAAACTTCACCACGGTGTCGCCGTCATTCTTCCTCGTCGGAATTGCCTCAATCCACTTCGAAACATAATCAAMTCCAACCAAAATGTATTCATACTCATGAGACTTCGGAAAGGGGCCCATGAAATCGATCCCCCACACGTCGAATATCTCTACGGCCAAATTATATGTCATTGGCATTTCGTTCCTTTTCCCGATACTTCCGGTCCTTTGGCATYGATCACACCTTTGGCAATGGTCGTGGGCATCCTTGAAGAGGCTCGGCCAATAGAATCCTGATTGGAGAACCTTGTGAGCGGTCTTTTGCACGCCGAAATGTCCTCCGGCTAGGTGATCATGGCACTTCGTCAAAATCTCCCCTTTTTCCTCTTCCGGAACACATCGTCTCAACACACCGTCTTTTCCGATCTTGTACATGTGAGGATCATCCCAATAATACTCTCGGCACTTGGAGAGAAACCTTCTCTTCTCATGATGAGATAGGTCCGGACGGAGCACTTCACTAGCAAGGTAATTGGCGATGTCGGCATACCACGGTGCGGCAGAAACAACAAATAAGTTCTCATGCGCAAGATTCTCCACAATTAGCTCCTTTTCTCCGGTTGGGGCTTCTAGGCGAGAGAGATGATCGGCTACAACTTTCTCGCACCCCTTCCGGTCCTTGATCTCCACATCGAACTCTTGAAGCAAGAGTATCCATCGGATGAGCCTAGGCTTCGCTTGAGCCTTGTTGAAAAGRTATCGTAACGCCGCATGGTCACTATGCACAACAACCTTCGATCCAATGATGTAGGCTCGAAACTTCTCAAGTGAAAAAATGACGTCAAGGAGCTCTTTCTCGGTAGTCGTGTAGTTCTTTTGAGCGTCGTTGAGCATTAGACTCGCATAATAGACTACCCGAAGTAGCTTGTACACTCTTTGCCCCAAGACGGCCCCCATCGCTCCGTTTGATGCGTCGCACATTATTTCAAACGGGAGGGACCAATCCGGGGCAACCACCACCGGATACGAGGTCAAGCTTTCCTTTAACGAATCGAAAGCCAATCGACAAGCATCATCAAAAACGAACGGGGCATCGGCACTCAGCAAATGGCACAAAGGACGGCTAAGTTTTGAGAAATCCTTGATGAACCGTCTATAAAACCCTGCGTGACCAAGAAAACTTCGAACTCCCTTCACGTTGATTGGGGGCGGGAGCTTTTTAATCACATCGATCTTCGCCTTGTCCACTTCAATTCCCTTGGACGACACAACGTGGCCCAAAACGATCCCACTCCTCACCATGAAGTGGCTTTTCTCCCAGCTCAAGGTGAGGTGATTCTCCACGCACCTCTCCAGGACTTTTGACAAATGATCGAGACATTCGTCGAACGTGGAGCCGTAAACCGAAAAAATCATCCATGAAAACCTCCATGTACTTGTCGAGCATGTCGGAGAAAATCGATAGCATACAATGTTGGAAGGTAGCGGGCGCGTTACACAAWCCGAAAGGCATACGACGGAAGGCATAGGTGCCGAATGGGCATGTGAACGTCGTCTTGGATTGGTCCTCCGGCGAGATAGCGATTTGATAGTATCCGGACAATCCATCGAGAAAACAGTATGAATGATGCCCCGCGAGCTTGTCCAGCATTTGATCAATAAACAGAAGCGGAAAGTGGTCCTTCTTGGTGGCGGCATTTAGCTTTCGAAAGTCTATACACATCCGCCAACCGGTGGTTGCACAGGTCGTTACACGTTCCCCCTTTTCGTTCTCGATTACGGTTATCCCGCTCTTTTTCAGCACCATGTGGACTGGGCTTACCCATTCACTCTCCCCGACCGAGAATATCAACCCTTCGGCCACRAGTTTCAATATCTCGTCCTTCACGACCTCCATTAGATTYGGGTTTAGTCGTCGCTGGCTTTGCCTYGATGGTTTCGCTCCTTCTTGAAGGATGATCCGATGCATACAAGTGGAGGGGCTTATGCCCTTGATATCGGCTAGGCTCCACCCTATTGCCTTTTTGTTCTTCTTCAAAATGTCTACCAATCTTGCTTCGTCTCTCGGAGAAAGCTCGGCGTAGATGATCACGGGTTTGGCCTCTTCGCTTTCCAAGTAGATGTATTTGAGTTGGCTCGGGAGGGTTTTGAGCTCCGGTTTTTCCCAAAGGGGTGATTCTACGCTCGATAACTCAAATATGTCAATAACCCCCTCTGATCGAATCGCTCGCCACTTCTTGTCCTCGACATCCTCGTTCACAATCTCCTGAGCGGCTTCCTCCACTAGTTCCTCTATTGGGTCGATCATAGAGCAATCGGCATGAAAGGAGGATGGCGGAACAGTTCCCAAATCATGAATCGAGAAATTTACCGTATCGCCCAAAATCGAGAAAGACAACTTTCCATTTTTTACATCGATCAAGGTGTTCGTCGTGGCCATGAAGGTCCGCCCGAGTAATATAGTATGTTCTCGGCCCTCGTTGCTTACTTCCCCAACGTCCAATATCACAAAATCCACCGGCACAATGAGGCTCCCGACTTGTACCAACACATCTTCGACCACACCCTTTGGGTATCGGACAGATCGAYCGGCTAGTTGCAAACACATCCTCATTTCTTTGAGATCGCCCAACTCTAATTGCTTAAAAATGGAATAGGGCATCAAGTTAATCCCCGCGCCGAGGTCAAGCATTCCTCGTTTCTCCTTGCCGTTTCCGAGGGTAATCTTTATACAAAAACTCCCCGGATCACCTTCTTTGTGTGGTAGAGTATTGCTAAGGGCAATGCTTGCCGCGTTCGATATGCATATTTTCTCATTTTCTTCGAATCGGCATTTTTTCGATGTTAGCTCCTTGAAGAACTTCGTGTAAGCTGGGATATTTCGGATTATGTCGAGCAAAGGAAGGTTTATGTTGACCTTTGATAACATCTTGTATAGCTCGAGGAATTGGTCGTCTTTCTTCGTCGATCGGATACGGCTCGGATATGGAATCGGAGGTCAGTACGGCGTGGCGGACTTATGTAACCCCCCGTCAGCCTGGGACTTCTTCGCCTCGCCACTAGAGAGTGATGTGGGAGGGTTAGGAGCGGCTGCGGGCTCGTTCGAATCCGGAGTAGCACGATCCTCTTGAACGCTCGTCGAAGGTCCGTCGTCGGGTAGGGCGACCTTGTTGTCTACCACCTTACCACTTCGGAGAATGGTAACGGCTTGGGCTTGGGCCGGTTGACTTGGTAGCTTATCCTTGTCCCGTGCTTGTTTTAGCTCGTTGACGTCCGTAGCTATTTGTCCCATTTGTGTCTCTAAACTCAAAAGCCGCTTGCTTAGCTCGGATAAGACGGATTCGAGGTTTGATTGTCGCGGTGTTGGATGGTCTTGGGGAGCCGGGAACGGTGCTTGAGGAGGTGGAAAAGGTGGTCGAGCGGCGTACGGGATTTGAGGGCGCGGTAGTTGAGCTTGTTGTGCCATCGGGGCTTGAGAACGATGTTGGTGTGTTTGAAAACCGGGTGGCATTAGAGCTTGGGACGTGTCTCTGTATCTAAAGTTAGGATGGTCCCTTCGTAGATTTCTTACCTCGTCTATTGTAAAAAAAAAAAATCCTTTTAATTGCTTTTGTTTTTGTATATAGTTTCTTTTTTATTATTTTGAATATATTTCCTAATTATTAAACAAATAAATATATATATATATAAATAAAATAAAATATTAAATAAACCCAAAACAAATTGAAAAATTCAAAAATCGAAAATATTTGCGTTTTTGTACATAGTTCGTTTTTGTGCACGTTTT